>WURS02172930.1:0-21108 GCA_011762765.2 Rhinocypha anisoptera
TATAAGGAGCAGGTGACCCCGTCTCTGCTCCAGTGACTAATATTCTTGCCGATGATGATTGCATTGATCCCTCTTTGGTTAGATTACGAGGTGCATTCATGTTGTAAAACCTCCAATTTTTTCTCCGAACTGGAAACAGATAGAAACATTCGGTTTGATTTAAAATGAGCGGGTACTCTTTGTTATTACGTGGAAGAGATAGCAGCACTGTACGACAAACAGAAACTATAGCGGCAGCCGCGAGAATGAGAACTGTGTTCGATACTTAAAATGGCGACCTTTTCGTTGCAAGACCAGCGTGTAATCGTTCGATCGCGTGACACCGATTAAAATTCATCGCCAGTTAAAGGAGACATGTGGATGTGTCGAAAGTGCGTTCGTGGGAGTGACAGTTTAAAAAAGGCAGAACATCGTGTGACAACAAACCAAAAAAATCTCGACCTCGCACAAGCCGATCCGGCGACGTTATCGGGCGAGTGGAGAAAATAGTTTTGGGGGCCCGCCGAATGACTGTGGAACAGATCGCCCCCAGTGTTGGCATTTCCGTTAGTTCTGCGCACACATTCCTTCATGACGACCTGGAAATGAAAAAAAGTGTCCTCCAGGTGGGTGCCACGAATGCTGACGGACGACCAGAAAGCATGTGGCATGTTGCCAAGCAATGTTGACGCGTGACGAAGCCATGAATGGTACTTTCTTGTCATCGATTTTGACAATAGATGGGAAGTGGATGACATTTTTCAATCCAGAAACAAAGCGCCAGTAAGCTCGATGGAAGCACTCAGATTCACCGCCACCAAAAAAATGTCGGGTAAGCGCCAGTGCTGAGAAAATGATAGTGGCCATGTTCTGGAACAAAGATGGCGTAACCTTACTCATTGCATTTCAAAGGGTACTACGGTGACAGGTGTATCATACGAAGATGATTTGAGGAACAAGTTCCTTCCTGCACTGCAACAAAAACGGCCGGAATAGGCTGTCTTGCTGTTTCACCAAGACAACGCACCAGCGCTTCGGGCTAAGGTGACGCAGCAGTTTCTTCGAGAAAACAATTTTGAAGTGGTTTCTCATACTCCTTACCCGCCTAACCTGGCTCCTAGCGACTTTTGGCTGTTTCCACACTCTCCGTGGCCGCACATTCACTAGCCGTTCTGCTATTTCTTCAGCGATTTTCCAGTGGTCAAAACAGACTCCTAAAGAAGCCTTCACCGCGGCCATAGAATCATGGCGTCGACGTCGCGAAAAATGTGTACGGCTGCAGGGAGATTACGTCGAGAAGTAACACAGGTTTCATTGTTTTTAAGGAGAATAATTAGTTAGAAAAAAAATCAGAGGTCTTTATAACTTGAATGCACCTCGTAAAAATCAGACTGACTTACTCAACAACCGCCTTGAGTAAGAAAAAAGCAGTAATTACGCTTACCTCTTAGTAAGCCACTCGCTTACCCAATACTTTATCATCTATTACTCATCAAACCACTTACATCGAGTATCCCTTCCACCCTTCCTTCCTGCTTGCTTCGGCATTTCTCCAGCAACCGAGTCTCCTCCCATACCTTGCCTTACACTTATTCGTTGGTTTTTCTCTCTGTCCATTTTAACCGCCACGCCCACATCCTATAAGACTTCAATCTGTGCTCATCTTCCTACTTCAAATGTCCCCAGGCCTGGGAACCGTAAAAGGCTACGCTTCTGCGAGAAAATTTCCCCAAAATTTATGCTTTTAATGCTAATGTCATAATTTCACTAAATTCGGTAAATTTTCCAACCCGATTCGTCAGATTCACTAGTCACTATCTTCGTTTCCTCCAAAACACGTGTACCCCAAATGAATGTTGTTTTCTGTATTTATTATGGGTTAGTAAGAACTTAGAAATAAATGACTCATGTCTTGACGAAGTCATCAAATGGGATATTTATGGGGATGCCTTTTATGTTCCTACCTTCTTACATTTACCTATAAGTGTAATACTCATATCACCTTGTACATTAGAGGCAAAGACGCTGGGTCCATCTCGTAAGATTTGATATTCAAAGATGTCACTAACTTCGTATATCTTCCACACTTTTGTTAACCGATCCAAGTTTCAGAATCATGTAACATCCTCAAGATCTTTATACTTTGAATTGACGACGGATGGTTCTGAAATCATGGTCGGTTAATAAATAAGTGTTGAGCCTATACTGTGCTAGTGATATTTTTTAATATGAAGATCCATAACATCCGCAATTTGACGCTTGAAGTGGTTTTTATACGAATCGAAGTAACCTCCGAAATGGTCAAAAATTGGATCGAAAGTTATGAATTGAATCGGACTGTATGTGCTTATTATATTTTCCTAATGGAAGCACTTTATAGATTTAAATCATAATTTTTCTAACCTCTTTGTACAAGATATTTTATGTTTTCCGTTGAACTCGTTCAGCTCTAAAGTCATGTGCTGCTCTGCAGAAAAATAAAATATGTTAGAAAAATAAAATCGAGATAGTTAAAAATCTACTGCGCATCAATCATAGGATTGAAGCGGGAGAAGAAGTAAAATAAGTCAATTTTACTATTTTTCGACGCATTTTATTGCAAAAAAGCTTCGTGAAGAGACCGGTATTGATAAGTGTGAACACTACAGCGTCTTGCAGTGTTCAGAAGTAATCATAATTCCATAAGAGGCATTGGTATTTCCCTCAAGTAAAGCAGCGTCATCATTATTACATTTTAAATTTTCATGGCTACCAATGAAATGGGACGTGATTTTTCGCAACTTCAATGAAGAAGAAATTTATTTTTCCACATATTTACTATTGCGCACTAATTATTTGCCGTCATACTTCAAAACAGTACTCTAAAATACCGTATCTTTTAAAGTGCTTCTCTACTTTCTAGGACTGTATGAATGTAAAAGAAAATTGACAATTAGTAGAGCCTGAAGTTGTAAAGTTTTCATTCATCGCCGTTGGTATTTCAATCCTGAGATTGGTTGACTGCAGCCCTCCTTCCGTCATTCTATCCAGTGTTTTGCAAAGTGCATCGCAAGGTTTAAGAAATGGTTTAAGGTTTCACATGGTGGGATTCTTTCAATTCAATGATACTGCTGATGATGCTGATGTACGGCGGAACCTGGCCGTGTTTGAATAAACCTTGTAGAACAGAAATGAAAATCACTTGGTGGACTCCACAAATAATTTTTAACGCGACGACCTAGGTTTCGACACGTTGTGTCATCATCATCAATCATTTGTTAAGTTCACCAAGTGATCTTCATTTCCGTAATGGATAACTTCCACCATATCCCGCCAGAAAACAACTGCTGATGAACCTTGTATGTGTATTTGCAGTGTGTTCTCTTTTAAATCCTTCCTTGCATTGAAAGGTGTTTTTGGACTGATTTTTGTAGAAATTTTTGAAGAATTTTTCGATTTCCTCCTCCGTCGTCATAACTCCGGCGAGTATGGGAAGAATGACTTTTGTGTGCTGCATCGAATAACTAGATGTGAATCGGCCAGTATCCGTGGTGGATGTCTTATTTTATCTCGCGGCTTCGTTATGCCGACTCCCAGTTGGGAAAGCGTCGAGATATCTAATGTAAATGGCCGGTGAACGTATCAATTGCCTTCCCCCACAGCTGGTTAAAGAAAATTGGGCCTTAATGCCCTCTCATTATTCTCACATCCCGACGCGGACGCGAGATGGCACGCATGCACACACACACACACGAACCCCATCATCGGTTCACCGCCAATAATCTTTCGTCTCTCTCTTGATTGGTAGCATTAAATGCCTGGAAAGGGTCCATTATATCATAGTATCGTGCCGGGCGCGATAGCGGGGGACCCTTTTATTTTTTTCATTTAAGGTCAGCGAAGAACAGGTATACGGAACAAAAATCTGTTAGGAGGCCGGAGTTTCATCTGTTTTACGGTTGAAAAGTTATAGTTTCGCTAGTTGTAACATATTTTTAGATGCTCTTATGAGCCTAAAATTCCTACCTTCCATTTCCATCCTTGTTTACCCTTCCTTTCGGTCTGAAGGACCTAATAGCTAAATAAGACTTTAAAAAAATAAATTTTCGAAAGAAGCTACGTGGAGTAATATCCCTTCCCCCCCACCCCCGCGCCTTGGCATTGAATCGGGATAAAAGTTTATCAATTTTCTGGTGTTTCCCTGCCTCGTTCGTCGTCTGTTTGTGACCATAGTTTCCCCAGCCATCCTGATGGTGTCTTCAGCTCTTAATTGGCGATGCGTAAAAGATTCAAATTTAAATTACGCTTAATTGTTTGCCGAGTTATACGCGGGTAATACTAAGTCTAAAGAGTTGGGAAAGTTTCAAGAATGCCCAAGGTGGTCGAAGAAACTGTACTCAACAATGGACGATGCTAAGTGGAGAGACACCCGTAATCAAATAAATTTCGATTGAAGGTGGCGGAAACATCAAAAACATTTGTGTTAAAACTTAAACGTTGTCGTTATTCATTTTTGTAGTTTAGGTAGTTCCCATTTGCAGGTGAGAAAATCATCTAAAAAATATAGAATTTATTGAATTGATTGATTAATAGAATTATAGAATTTCATCATCATCAGTACTTCAATCCAAAGGTTGGTTGACTGAACGCTCATATGTGAACGCAGGGCTGCATTTTCTAGGGAAATATTTAAATGCGGTAGGTTCCCTTCGCCTTCCACACCGCAGTACTGATTCCGTGAACTTCACTCTCGCCCGCAGCTATGGCAGTTGATGCCGGGCCGATCCTTTTGATCTGCGCCATCAGTGACTTCTGGTGAAACTGCTACCTTCCACCAGAGGTAGCGTGTTGCTTTCCCCGAAAATTGGTGCAATTTCGAGAAATTTTCGTCGTCACCGAGGCTCGAACCGGCGACATTCCGGAACCTCCCTTTCCGTGGTCCAGCACGCGACCACTAGGCTACCACCCCCCCATATATATAAATGGAGGGGGGGAAAAAATATATATACGGGCTTCTTGGCCATATATAATTCATGAACCTGTTTCGTTTACTAAGGGGGCTGAGTTTTTATTTATTCTCTGTATCTCCTGCCGAACATCATTTCACTCTATTCTGCCCGCTCTCATCTGCCTTCCCCACATTACCCCCTCTCATCCCATCCCTTCCCGACAGACCCGGCCACTTCCCCTCCCCTGCCCTCCTATTTTGTCTTGATCCCTTATCCCTTTCTCTCATCCAGCTTAACACTTCATCGCGAGCGTGTCTGGACATTCCTATGACCTTATACTGGTCCTAAATGTCCTCTTTTTGTTTCTCCTCATCTTATTTTACGAGAGACCGTATTACCATGCTATGGTAATTTGCACTTCCCATCCGCCGGTGGCCTTTTCGACGGCCTTCGACCTTTTTCACTTTCTCGCATTCGTCTTCTTCACACCTCTCCCTACTTATATCCCCTTTCTTTCTCTCTCTCTCTCCCACGGTGTAAGCCAGGGATTTCCAACCTGTTTGGTTCCCGTGCCCCCCTGGTTCTCAATAAATAATCCGCTACCACCCTAGTCATCATTTTAAGAAAGAGATTCTTAAGTACGCATTCGAATAATATAAGAAATAAATGATCATTTGCTTTTCACAAAAGCTATACTCGACAAATAAATCAATTAAATTACCATTTACTTGTATAATCACTACTTTAATACAGTAAAATCAACACTTGATTCTGTTTTTTATCACCAATAGTTTTATTCTAGGTACAATTTATGAAATTAATACCCAATATATATAGCTTTCTGCAATAGACGGATTACTTATAGATAGATTTTTGTAATAGATCAATATTATAATGTACTTATTTATCAATATTTATATTAATTTATTTATATATGTCGCTGTACTCCCTGTATAAAGTTCCAGTACCCACTGAGGTTACGAATACCCAAGGATGAGAACCCCTTGGGGTAAGCGGTCCCCCTCCACCGGTAAGCTGAATTCATTTCGACGAGTTTGGTGTCTTTCGATTCCGTCACCTCCGTTCAGCAGCAGATCGAGGAAAAAATAAAAGAAATGATATTCTCATGGTTACATTTCGCATTCCTTCGATGGTGGCAGATGGATTATGTTACTTAAAACGGAATATTTAACTTTCCTCTATCCTCGAATGTATGACCCGCTACCACAGTGTATATTACAGAACATTTCACATTTTAATTATGCACGGACGATCGGGATTGGGGTTAATGCTCCTTCTGTCTGACAGCGCAAAAGTTTTGGATGATCAAAACCCGGAACGTCTCTTAAAAGACTGTCGCAGTGACGGCAACGCATTCTGCAAAACCTGGTAGAGAGGGCGCTGTTTTTACTGAATGTGTTGGGAATTCCGCAGAGTTCTACAGAACCGGGCACAAAAATTTTTCGTAGGGTAGAGTACTTTGAAATGTGCTACTGGAGAAGAGCGGAAAGAATATCTTGGAAATATAACATAAGTTATAAGTAATGAAGAGATTGTGAAGAAATTTAAAAGAAGAAGAGTTTCGAGTATTCGCCGCCGTGAAGCGAAGAAGATGAAACTGGATTGGAAATATTTTTAGAAGCAACATGTTTATCATCAATTTAATGGAAGGCAAAAGGAGCAGATCTAGGATTGAATATTTAATTCAAATCATGGAAGATATTGGAGCAAGAAGTAACGGAGAAAGGAAAAGAATAAGAAACAACAGAAAGGAATGGAAAATAAGAATTAAGTGTGAACCAAGAAAACCAGCCAATACAAAATTGGACGACCCGAGAGTTAGAAATAAGATTCCACCAAGTATTACCAACTATTCTATTTCTAAAAACTAGTTTTACTCTAGGTTGAACCTTCTTGAGTAATTTTCGCGGAGTTTCTCACTTTTAAAGGAATGTGGAGGGTGAATCAGGGGGAATAACCTAGCTGGTTTACGTGGAGTTAAGCTGTAGGAAAAGGGATTTACGCAGTGACCGGCCACATTAGGATGCATAATATCTCACACTATATGGGATAACGTCGGCAGTTAAAAATTCTTAATTTTTAGGTTATATTTTAGAGTGTTTTCCCAATGGTAACTTTTTAAAATTTCAAGGAGCCTAAAGAAATATCCTAGGTCGAATTCACATCGTCTTCCAACGGCGATTTCATCTGTGCCATACCTAAATTAGGCGGACATCCGGGGTCTGTCGAGTGGGTGGGAGGTGTATTTATTCCTCCTCCCCCGAGTAAATCCTCCACATTAACTTGTTCACACATTCAGCATTCAAAGTAAAGTCTAATTTTTCCTTCAGAATGAAGTTTTTTATGCAGGGATTGAACATTGGCGTAAAATAAATATGGCTAATCTGTAGTACAAGTATATTCACACTACCTCCGTATTGAACTAATGGCTCGGTAATACGATGTAGATTAGAAAAGTTTCTCCTTAGGATGCGGGTTTTTGAATTTTTATATTCTTCATTATCGGGAGTTATTAAATCGAAGATTGACTAAAAGCATCTCTCCAAGCCATGCTATCTGCAGCCGTTCTTTTCGTATCTTCGTAACTCTAACCTTGTCCGTCAACTGTTTTTCGTAGATCTTCCTTCGCCTAACTTTACAGTTCTTAGTTCAGTTCGGGACTCCGATTAACTCTACTATCTATTTACTCACAAGACAAGTGTTTCCCAAAGATTTACTCGTTCTGACCCTAGTCTCCTTCACATTCATTATGCCCGTACCAACCTTTACCTAAACCCCTTCCTTGTCACTGCTTTCAAATTTTGGAACTCACTACCCCTTCAAATCAAATCCTCTTCTTCTCACGAACAATTCAAAGTCAAATTGTATTCCTACTTAATAAATCCATAATAAACTGCTGTTAATTTCGTTAGCGTAATCTTTATAAATATGGCTTAATTTATGTTAAGTTAATGTTTGTACTATGTTTATATTGAGCAGAATGTAAAATTTGTTTACAGTTACTTGCTCTAATGGGTTACACCAGAACATCAATAAAGTTATTCATTCATTCATTCAGCCACTATCAATCTTCAAGGATAATTTGGTATATTGTATTTTAATCCAGTAGTAACAATGCAGTAGTGATGGATACAAAAATGATTTTACGGCAATGAAGACATAAGCGTTTATAGCGACTGATGCGGCAATTACTCGAAATATGGACCTTATTACCCACGTCTTCAAGTGGCTGTGTTTAACTCTTGTATTTTACAATCTTTGTAGGCAGTTGTAAACTTCACAGTTTTCATTAAGGTTTTTTTCCACGAGAACGTGGGAGATTTTATGCAGAACTTTCTTTCAGAATCATGCGTAAACATTTGTGTCATCGCTAACTTCAACAATTATCATCTTTCTTGGCGATGGCGCTGCTATTTCTTTGCTTGAACCACAGAATATCGAGAGGGGTTTATGACGACATTTGATATGCTTGGTGACCTTAGAAATTATGCTTTGATTTCGGAGCAGACTCGGATAGATTTGCCAATTTAGACGTGTATTCACGCGATATTCTTCCGGTCACGATTGGTTTTATTGTCTTTCCTTTCTAGGATATCATCCTAGAAATGAGACTTTTCCGAAGAATTTTTTGTCTGTTAAGGTGGTGATTTTGATTATTCCATTCTTGAACTGACAATATGCAAGATTTCCACGGGTTATGTCATGAAATGCAAGATCCAAGCTTTCCCAGATGTGAAAGCCTAAATAACACTGATGCTTCGATTAGTTATTACTGGGTGTGGAAAAACAAATGTCATGAATATATATTTTGGCATATGAGATGTGGATCACAATCCTCATTGGGTAGCCTTTCTATGAGTTTATACTTCCTACACCTTCCTATTTCCTTCCACTTAAATGGCTTACACATTGAAATGACCTTTATGTTTGCCAACAAAATATATCCGTAATTCGTCTTGACTGCCTGCACTGTTGGCTGCTGCTATAATCCTTGCCAAATCATGGGGCATTTAGGAATGTGGTTATGAGGATATGCAGAGTTTCCAGAGTCAGATACGGGTAAAAACTCGTCATTTCCGTAACCATGTCGTTATATATTGTTTCTCTTGGCAGTCCAGAAATCTTTCGAATCGAAGTACTCTTTTTTGCCCCTGTTTGTTTGTCTTTTCAGCTATCTCCTCTCCTGAATAATAGCTGGCAAAAAAGGACACTTTCAAGGAGACGGGGGGGTTGGAAGGAAGGAGAAGTGATTTCGGGTGGGAAGGATTGGGGGGAGAGAATTAAGGGAGGGAGGTGGTAGAGAGGGGGGTGAATAATATTGAGAGGTTCAAGGATTCCTTCATGTTCCCCGGGTGATGTGAGGAATGGGGTGACGAAGACCTGAGAGGTGAAAGAGGGGGGGGGGGGATGTGGTAGGTAAAGGGCGGCCGGGAGAGGGGGGGGGGATTGCGGGAAGGTGAGCGGGTTAAGGCTGTTTTATGATAAAATTTCTCTCGACAAGTAGACCAAAATAGTGGCAATATCAAGAGTTTAGACATATTTACTTATTTCAATTTTGGGTCAATGGCTATTTAGTTAACAGCTTAAGGGTGTGGGTATAACACAACAACCTAGAACATACCGCAGTGCAAGGCATCCAGAAATATTCACTCTAGTATAATAGGTTACATTTAAGTATTTTGATTATTATTTTTATAAGATGTTAGTAATGTTACACATCCTGTTAACACAGATTTTCCATTGGAATATTTGTTCAACGATAGCTGTAACTATTAATATGCAACTAAATTGAATTTAGAATTAGAAAAAATGTTGTGCTTGGAGTCTTATGTATGCCGTATGTCTCTTATGGGGTAAGATTGTACATTTTACATTCGATAATTTACAGAAAACAGTAGAATTAACGGGGAAATTACTGTACAGAAATATTTTCGGGTGACTTACAGGCACAGCAGCAACAGTGAAGTTCTAGAATTCTCTATGTCACATGAGTCAAAATCTGGAGTGAGAGAGTCTGTGGATTATCGGGCAGAGGCTAAACATATTTGAAAAATGTCAGCAGTAAATAATTTTCAATAACATTAAGGAAATGATGACAAATCTTGCAAACATTGATGTCCAAAGTATATCGTAATAGCTGCAGCATAAGAAAATTGGTCTGCTCCAGAGAATGACTCATTATTTTGTTTTATCATTCACATAACTCGTGACCATGCATAAGCTAACAATAACATATTGCACGATATGCAAGTAATCCATTTACAAATTTTTTTATACTTCTTTTTCATGGATGGGTGCCTAAAAGTCCCAGTCACACGCCATTCCGGAAGCCTTGGGTACATTGTGTAGTTGTAAATGCCAGGGAGATGATTTTTAATAAATAACCATCCTTCCAGGACTTGTTCGGTAATTTAAATAATTAAAAGTTTTCAGGGGAAAATTGTATCAGATTTATAGTCCACTTTATAGCTTATAGCATTTATTTTCTAATTTTATACAAGCATAATTGAAATCAAAAGAGAAGTTACGCGAAGAGAAGTTATCGCTTGTGAGATGCATCATTTTTCTGCCATTGGGTCTCAAACTGCGTCGGAATTGTTGCCATCATCATACCTTCCTTTTCTAGAAGTTTTGGGTCTTTAATTGTTTCAAGGAATTGATATAATACGCAAATTGTCACTCGTGGATTTATCGTTACAGGATAGTATCTGCAGAAAACATTACCATAATTTAAAAAGGTCGGAATATCTTTACAGAGACGTATAGGTTATCTTTACAGAGAGGTATAGATAACTATTGATTAGAGACGCATTATCCATTTAGGACCAGTACATTTTAAATTTGTTGAGTATGTATTATTTAGCTTGGTATCTCATTAAAAATGTTATCAGCAGGTTCATATACTTTTATTTTTATGCCTACAATTTAAATTTTATGCAAACGGGACTTTGCTCATTTGTAAACAACAGAATATGAATTTCTAATTAAACAACTGATTATAACTCAAGATTAAAATATATTAGAACGCTTATTGGAACTTGATTTATTAATTATTCACTAGAAAACTATAAATAATGACGTTCCTATTTTTGAAACAAAACAAAAAATTTAAAAGGAAAAAGAAAAAATATTTATCTGGACAGAATCTAATTTTTAATAGATATCTAACTAATGAAATAAATAGAATCCAAGAGGTTTTTGTAATGAAATGTAATATTATATTCAATAGAGATGGTATTTTTGAGAGCCATAAAAGTCTTGGGAGTGAAAAGGTTAAATTATCGACGGCGGAAATAGTTTTTCCTGTATAAATGGGCTTGTGTCTATGTTCTCAAGCAATGAGTTTATTCTATTGCAAAGTGTGAAAGGACAAGTATTTCAAATGACATTTTACAAAATTCGTCGAAGCTAGAGACGAATCATACACGACGATTCGGGTGCTCTTGTGTTTCACTCTGCAATACATCTGACCCAGATTTCATTGTATTTCTTCTTATAAGCTAGTTAAAAATAGCTCAGTCTTGCTAGGAGGAGAAAATACACTACTGCTCACTTCTACATACTCACCACACACTTATGTCATGAAATGATGGTTTTTAAAATCTGAAGGCGGGTATTTGGCATAAAGGTTTAATGAGGGGATAGAATAAGTACTTCGCAGTTCCACAGTATTTATAATTTGTTCCGGCTAATTTCGCTAACACATTAGCATCATCAGGGAAATTAGGAATGAGGTACAACTAAATTGGTGTCAATTTTGTTGTACCTTATTCCTAATTAATAGTTCTCTGGTGATGCTAACGTACTAGCGAAACTAGTCGGAATAAATTATAAATATACCTTGGAACTGCCAAGTACTTATTCTATCCCCTCATCATGATTTCCACAAAGCGAAGGCATCAAATGTCTCCCACATAAAGGTTTGATGAGAAATAGGTGGTATCTGTATTCTCCGTGGTGAATCGTTACCACACTCCGTTGATGGCCACATGCCAGATGAGGCACTGGTAACTGCGTGTTCGAATGTTCTCCGTTTCATGGAAGTCGAAAGTGGTAGACATGTTTCTTAAATTACTACATTATCCAATTGTAAAGCCAGATACCATAAGATCTTATACATAATATTGATAAAAAATTATTTATTCGACCGGGTCGCTGGGAATTATTTTTTCGTTACTTGGTGTAAAGCGTACTAGGCGGTTCCCTAATTAAGTACGCCATTATTTCTTTTATTTTTTTTACATATCACTGGCTAATCTCAGACAAATTCTCAAACACTGTAATTTTTTCCATTGGTGCTAAATCGACTTTTCGTCCATCACACCCACCCAACCCAGCCGTGTTTCGATCGTGGTTGATGTCGCCAAATCAAGCCAAAAACCAAGGGAAATTTTATTAATATATCAGGAAAATGCAATATAAACTAAAATAAAAAATTAACCAAGCGAAAATAGTTCAATTCACAACATAGGTAGTGGAAACTTCTTCATAACCGTAGAAAAGTGGGTGCAACGAATGCATTTATATCGATGTGAATCAGTCAAGGGATGGAGGGAATAAAAAAAAAGCACTGAAATTCCAAGACTTAATATTTATTTTGTAAGTCATTTCTTATGGTCGTTAATTATGGTCGTAGTTCATAAAACTTAACTGTGGAATTGCAGTGTTTTTTTTCTCTTCCGATCCCTCAGGATGAAAGAATTTCAGCCAAGTTAACCCTGGAACTATCTCTGAGTCTAGGGATGTTAAAAGTGTCGCCGTGTCGCAGAGTGCGGGCTAACATGAGGCTTTAACCGTGCCGCAAAGTGGTACACACGGCACACATTGAATGGAAGTTTAGATTTATCATTAAGCCTTAGGCCAACAGTTGGAGTCTTTATATTCATTATTTTCCAGCATGTATAATCTTTAAGTAAACTTGTACTTTTCGGAAAGGGAATTTCATATTTGTCACCAGCATCAACGAGAGTGGAAAATTCACTAAAAATTTGCAGCACCAGTTTTTTCCATTTTGTCTCTCAAGGCTGGATGGAGCAAGTGCTTTGAGGCCTATCCAAGTATCCAAATTTGCTAAGTTGTAACCAAATTTGGCCTATCAGTTTCACATTTATGCAGTTTTTTTAAAGAGAAAAATGATGCTGAATGAATTGCTTAGTCTTCTGTAATTCTTTTAAAGGAAGGGAAGAACATTCATGTACTGTCATTTTTCTGATTAGGCCAGTTATTCCACAAGAGCTGTTTGTGTGCTGCAGTTCTCCCTAAAACTGGTTTGTTGGTCATGGAGTAAAGAGTTATTTAGCACATATTATTTTTATCTGATTGTATAAGATTTGTTCGAGGATTTTGGCTATTACGTTCAGGGTAACTATGGGTCTGTAATCACTTGGGGTTTTTGGGTGAGTGGCCTTTTTTATAGGTATAATGTAGTCACTTTTCCTTCAACTTGGGAATTCCCCTTTTTCGATAGAGGTGTTGAACAGATGGACTAATGGGGGGGACAGTGACCAGTGTAAGAACCTTAATCATTTTTAGTGATATGCCGTCAGGGTCTGTTGCATGTGATCAGATTTGATATATGACTGCCTTGATATCCTGCAATGTTACATAATTGAAGTTAAATTCAAGGGTGGCTGGAGGGTGTGTCGCTTTGTGATACGAATGTTGCTAAAGGAAACATTAAAGATTGGACCATTAATAAAGACATATTGACTCCTTACAGAGAGAAAGGACGTAAGCCAGTTATTGGCCATGCCAGAGATACCATAGGAGTACAATTTACTCAGCAGAATCCCATGATCCACACTATCAAATGCCTTGCTTAGATCATTAAAAATCCCCAGGACATTATGAAAGCGAAAATAAAAATACAGCTTACTCCACATACAAAAACAAACTTTAATGCACGACCATGGTTTCACTGCGAAGCAGCATCATCAGGTGCTGATGATCATCACACACATGATGTGGTGCTAATGCCAGTGATGTGGGGGATTGAAGTTATATCTGACTCAGTAATTTTAGCCAGCCTCTTCCATTGCCTGTGCTGATTAATCATTTTACTGTACGTGACCTTCGTTACAGTTAATTAAGGCACCCTGGCCATGTCAATACCCCCAAGAGTTGAGCACTGCACACCTATCTGACCTGTCTTGGAATTGCAGCTTGGAGTTAGTGAGCAATTCACCATAACCATCACCAGAAGGAAAAGATTCCAAGGGAAGGGAAGAGGTTGAAGTCATAGTAAGGGGAGGCCATTCATCATCCAGCACAGACTGTTGGTCATAGGAATAAATAACTAGGCTATTGGCCTCATCATCAAAGTTTCTGAAAGAGGTTGATCTGACAGGTGCCAAATCTAGAGATAAACGATGAGAACTGAGCTGCCAGGTGTTGAGGTACTAACCATGGAGGATAATGATCCCTCAAGGAGAGAAGGTGAGGTGATTCCAGGAACAGGTGATGGATTAGTATGAGAGGCTGAAGAGGATGACAAAAGAGCAGGGTGGGAGAAAGGGGAAATTTAGGATAGGCACAACATTCCAGTTTAACTCGTGATATGATACCTGAAAGTCCTCAAGCAGGAATTGTTTTATGCAAAGACATGTCTTAAAATGAAGATGGCCTCCATTTAAGTCCTCCAACACTGGATTATCACTGGATGTCTTCCACAACACTGTGCTGAAAAAGTAAAAATAAATTAAGAAAATTTATATTGAACAAAAAACATAGAAGCACTAATAATAACATTATATTAAATAATTGCAAATATTATATGTCGGTCTTTATATACTAACACATTAACATGCAGTGTAATTTAACAAAAAACCTTTTAAAACTATTTTAATACAAACTCGCGAAATAAATGTTCGCAATTATAAATATTACGTACTTTCACTAAAATTTCAACATTACTTTCTAGTTTCATTGGAACTCATTTTCCAGCACGTACTAATTGTCCTGGCAATAGAATAATTACAACTGCGAGCCTTCGTTCTTCACTGCGTTGCACTAAAAATATTAATAACCTTTGGAATTCCAGATAATGTATTTCGTTATTTGTGGCGAATTTGTTTTGTAGTAAATGAAATTTGTAGCAAAAGTATTGTACGATGTTAGCCAGCCGTCCTTCCGTAACGACTTCTTAAAAGATAGTTATTCTTACTACATATGATAAATATGAATCTATTACAATGTGCGACGATTAGGTAAGAATAAGATAAAATTATAAAAAGAATTGGAAAATAGCAATCAGTCATTGAAATTTGTTCAAAATCACCATCTTCAAAACCCCACACGCGCAAAAAGATTCCCAGAAAACATAAATAATTATTAACTTACCTTTCTAGGGTCCTAGGAAATTGAAACACCTTCGTGTTGAAGATATTGACCCCGCAATTATAACATAGCAATGCGTTCGTCACATCATTAAAAATCGAACCAATTTGAAAAAAATTACTTTTACAGCCAAAATACTCGCCTTAGTTTAAGAGAATAAGGGTACCAAAAGCAACCAAACTTACTTGTTCAAACGACCCACATTCCCTCTTTTTCGACAACCAAATGTTCAAGTTTTGGCATTGCTGAATATACGCGGCGCTTTTTCCCGAATTCCGACGAGCTATAGCCATAGCTCGTCAATAAATAGCAAAGGTTGTTGGTGTTCTACCCTTTCCTGGGATCAATTGTAGGCTCACGTGGGTGAGTTCCTGTGCTAATGTTACTAATATTTGTTGAAGTTGAAATACGTCACCATAAATCGCTTTGTTTTAATTCCGTCTTGTTATGTCAAAATCCGTTACAGGACGGATGCCGTTTTGGTGCACAAGCGTTGCCCGCAAATGCTCGAATGAAAGATGTTCGTTCTTTTTAAAATTTACCTCGTGTTCATGATTCGGTATTTTCGCGTGGAGAAAACGAAAAAAGGTAATGTTAGTGAATCAGAATATAATATATTTTGGCCATATGTTTGTCTTAATACATAGTACGTAAGTAATCAAACATTTTCAATTGAAGGGGAGTAGAGGATGCCAACGCATTTTGTTATAGATAATTATAGTAACGCATTTAAGTTGAGGATGCGAAGATTATTTTTCTCCACGATTGATAATACAGACTGGTAACAGATATGTTATTGATTTTACCATAATACACCATTGATTAATGAATTGGCGTAGGTAGTGAAAAGTTTTTGGAATTTCTTTCACATAAAACTAATTTTTTGTGTACTAACACTTTTTTTTTTATAAAATTACCGATGATGTGTATTATAAAGTAGACAATTTATTTGTTATACACGAGAGCAAAAATATGGTTAACAATGCTCTACGGAGAAAGTACTGCGCTAGGCGCCTTTTAATTTTTCAAACTCAATTTTTTTCATTCGTATTAATGTTAGCCGTATTACTACATGTTTTTTGGAAAATGTTATTATCTCGCAATGTTAATTCTAATAAAGACCTATAAATCATTGTTTTTTTAAAGATCATATTCACTGGCCGAAGCAACATGGAGAATGTTCTACTGAATCAGAAAAATCCCGACATTCATCTTGAAAAATTAGTTCCAGCAGCCATTAAAGCGTCCAGTTTTGTGTTACTCCGGCATTGGTGAGGTCATACTTAAATTTCTACAGTGACTAAAAATTCGTTAGATGGGGAAGGACTAATATTTAGTATGAAATAATGCTTCCCGTCAATACTAACGCAGTTTTGTTATATGTTGTGAATGGCCGGTTTAAAACCTATATCATTCTTTGTTATTTTTGTGCTATTTTAGATTTAACTAATTATTTCTCTGTTAGGTATGCTTGTTTTTTCGCCAGTAACCATTGTTTGATAGCGTTTACTATCATTTTGCTACTAACCATGCATTAGATTTTCCTAGAATGAGACTAAAAATTGTCATTATTATGGAAGCAATTTAACGAGCACATGAGGAATACCTGAGGAACAGTATCGAGCAAATATCTGAAACCTATTGCCTGTACTTCAGTAATTAGTAGGTATGCCAGTGAAATAATATTGTAATTTTTTATTCGCTATGGTGTTTCAGGAATATAAGATAATATTTGTTGAAGACCATCTTTGAATACCCATAATGAAAACGGCATTGCAATTTACAGAATTTCAATATACAGAATTCAGAATTTCACTTCCTTAGCATATTCTTGTGTAAAGAATAAATAAGGTCACCAAAAGTTTGGGAGGAAATGGGGGAAAGCAGTGGTATGATTAGGGGTTTGGGATGGTATTGTTCAGGGCAAATGGGAATGGTATAATTACTCATGGTACAACAGAACTTGACATTTTTAATATCCTTGCCTTTGTTAAAATATGTCCAAGTCCCTGGTATCCATGTTAGGCCTATTATTCATCCTCTCAAGAGGAGAATTTTCACAATAGTATGTTAGTTTTTCAATGGAAATGAAAAGACTTGTTCCATTGTATGATAATCATAAGGCTTTATTGCCTCTAGATATACATTCTTTACATCAACGAGGTGCTGGTGAGTGTAATGCTTCACCATGTCATTCAAAAAGAACTGCTTCTTTACATATTAACAAAATTACTACTATTATACACACAATAATTATCAAGTTTCTTTGGATGATTTGTATTTTGTTGAAATTACAAATTTCAGGTTCATTCTGAGTTTGACATTTTAACCCTTTCATCCAATGATTTCATACTTTCATCCATTTTCAGAACTTTCATCGGTTTCATTTTTCAAATCAATGTATTCATTATTCTCATTATGAGATTCATTCTCATTTAAACCAATACATTTAACATTTTCTTCGACAATATCTACATGTCTCGTTACGGTGACCCTACCATTTAAAAGTACATGGTAGCCAACGCTACTGTAACCAATTAAAATACCCACATCAGCCCCACAGCAATACTTTTGATGTACATTTGCTTCTTCTAATAAACAACATGTCATATTCATTATGGTTCTATTGAAAACGCTCCGCGGTTCCATTTAATTCATGTACATATGCCAGACAATTGTCTTTCTCCTGCGAATTATAAATTTTACCTTTCACATATTGTTTACTGTTTTCACATCTCAAAAATTTTATCTTTTTGCCAGTCAGATTTTCACATTCATTCACATATTCAGAAAGACAATAAAAAATTTCTACTTTAAATTTCATCGTGTATACTTTGGTAATTTTACTATAATCATCAATGAAAGATACATAATATTTTTCACCTTTAAAACCTGTGGTTTGAAAAGGTCCACCAACATCAGTATTAACAATTTCCAAAATCTCTTTTGCTCTGTTTCTATTATTTTCAATTATTTTTACGGAACAATTTAAATGTAATATACTCTCATCAGTTTTTATTATATATTTTCCTTAGAAACAATTCATTACTCCTGCAGCACACAGTTGGAACTTAACCATTAACACCATTAACAATGTCATAAAAACAATAAATTATTCTTATGTCTGTTCTTTTCTGAACTATCTAGATTGAAGAGATTAGCTTGAAGGGACATAATTCTCCAAGACAGGGTAAGCCCCGTACTCTCTCATATATAAAACCCTTGGAAATCACTTTTGTACTCTCTCGTTTGTGTATACCTCTTACAGTGAAGTGACCACATAATAGCTCCATTTTCCAACCTGCTTGTCTTTATCTGACCCCATGAGGCAGGAGTCGAACACTTTCTGTGGGTTCTTACCCTTGGTGTCAGGATGAATAACTAAACAAGAAATTTCTTTCACAAGGAGACTTAACTCTGTCTCTTGGGACATAAAGGAGTGGCAGGTCGGCAGCAGGCTCATCGCTGGAGGCACGAGGGTATGCAGTGGGCATAGAGGTCACTTGGACAGGTTCACACAAAGGGCGTCAGGAGGCAGAGTAACAAGGAGCCACCAAGTGTGAGAGATAAAGGAGCAAGCAACTCACAGGCAGGTGTGAAGCCCAGGCCTCTTTATATTCTATTCATGGGTGCACGGGAGGGTGTAAGGAAAAGCAAAGGTGCGTACTTGATGAAGGGCATGCTGATTTTGCAGTTTTGGTTTCTTTCGGGCCTGCAACTCCCTTTCCCATCGTGGCTCACCCCTGCCCTCAGTGGTGAATCAGGTGTTAATTGCACTCTGGAAGACAAGTTGCGAGGCCCGAAGCAAGATATTTGCGACACTGGATGCTATTCGGTCCATCACCTTTCTCTCGTCCCGTTCTTAGTTTAACTTCTGTCGCCTGCCTTTCTATTTATTCTCAGTCATTGCAGTTTCTAACAATCTCGTGATCCTTCAACTTTCCCATCACTAAGCTTGTCACAGGAGCAGCATATATAGCACAGAGGATTAGTTGATGAGAAGCTTCTGGTCAACCTTAGTGCAAAACCTAATAGCCTTGTTGAAGATGATACCACGACCTCTATATGTTTATAAAAGAGTATGGTGCTGGTAAAAATAACTACAAGATCCTTATTAAACTCCACTCTTTGCAACTCAACACCATCCTTAGGTATTCAAAACTCAAGTTTCACCTTCCTTTTGAATTAAAGTACATTTTTCAGTATTAAATTGAAGCTTTTTTAGCACTGATCAGGCCATTAACTCATTTAAATCATCTTGTAACAGTACACAATTTTTTAAATTATTTATTTGTTCAAAGTTCACATATTACAATGGATGTAGAACATGTCAAGGATAGTACATAAAACAAATATTTCAAAAAATCTTCCAGGAACATGAGCTCCAAATACAGTTACAAACATCACTGATGTATCATGGGCTAAAAAACCAATCACAACCCATTTACAATTTTAAAAATTTTATTTTAACTTAAATACTATACACACTTTTCGAGAGAAGCTTGCAATAATAAATTATGCATTACAAATCTGGTCCTTTATAAATTCAAATGCTGAATAATGGCATTTCATTAGCAATAAAAAGTTTTAATTTTCAAGTCATTACATTTTATATTAATTTTCAAATTATCAGATAATGCATCATAAAATCTTACACCTACAGCCATTGGGCTTTTGTAAGCACTAGAACCCTTGTGATGCATCTCATGAATATTTTTCTGAGTTCTTGTTCTATAAGAACGAACGTTACTATTTACTATTAAAATATGGGTATTGGTTTTTTTTCAAAAATCAGTATGGTAAATACATGATAGATTTTAAGCATAAGGTTTCTCAAAAATTGTTGCTATTTCATTCCACCAAATAATATTGTACTTCGGGCAGCCAGCCAATCAGGAGTCACCTGACCCCATGCCAACGATATATATACCAGACCATTTCCAGCGACATCCACACCCTGAGGACGATGGACGACTCAGCCATCGAAACGTCGGCAGAAATGCAGAGTGTGACCCAGTGGAGAACCCGAATAGCCTTCACCATGTTCACTTTGTTAACTCCATTTGGTAAGCACTCATGGCATCTTTATTTTTGCCATTGCATTTGGGAAAGTAAGTGACTGGAAAATGGGTGACATGAGGAAGAGGTTCCTCAGGAGTGTTTTCCAGTGGCCATAGCTGTTTTAGTTCCTCCTCGTGGGCTACCACCTTATCGTGGTGGGGAGGTTTGAGGGTCCCAATGTCCCTGAAAACTGATGTTTGGTATATAAATCCCTTCCAAGGGTTATTCCATTCACAGTTCAAGGGTTGGGGGACTGACTAAGAGTGGCCCTTGAGATTTTTTTAATAAGGAAAATTGGCACAATAAATGAACAGATATGTAGTAAGGTGTAGTTTAGAGGTGTTCAGTAATGTTGATTGAATGATGGACATTTTTTTTATCCTCTCCATCATTTCTCAAATAAAATAAATTCAAATTATACTTACAGCAAACACCCGAGTATAATACTTTTTTATGACCAGGCATTGAAAGAACGTGCAAAATGCATATTGCTAATGTTTATGGAATTAATTTGTATCAGGCTCCTTCATGGTTGTGTATAGTCATCTATGTGGTTATAGGTTTAGGGCAATAAGGGTTTCAATATTCTCACTCCCTTTGGGCATCCACTGAGATCCTGTGAAAGAGAAAGTCAACTGCCGCAAACACCTGGATGCCATACCCTTTTGGTGACCTGAACATTCACATACTGGAGCTATCTGTTCCCCAGACATACATCACAAATAATGACACCCTGCGGAGTCTTCATCGCTGGGCCTGAAACCCCCTCCCTCCCATTGGGTGG
>WURS02173039.1:0-21106 GCA_011762765.2 Rhinocypha anisoptera
TTAGTATGTGTGCAAAATTTAAGATCAATCGAACAAGTAACCTCTGAGAAATTGCGTTCGCAAAATTGCTTCTATTTGTATTGCGCAATACGGCGAAATGCTACACGAATTATATACTATAGATGTCTCCAAAACCGTGAATTTTGCCTTACCTTACGAGGGGTGTCACGCGAAAAGTAGCTATAAGCAGGAAAGTTGAGATGGCAGAGGTCCCCGGTTTTGTGGTTGGTAATGGTCATCTCGCCGTGGTTGTCCACCCACAGTTTGCCCACGATGATGTTGTGCACAGTAGTAGACACCTTGCGCCACGTGTAATGATGCCCACTTGATGGGAACTCGAGGTGTGTGATATCAATCGGGTCCACACGGAGGTATTTGCCGCGAAATTTGCTGGTCATGGCAAACTCGCGCCAACACACCCAATCACGACCCTCGCAATACTGAGCCAACATAGGTGGATGATGGCTCACCTATCGACCAACGTTATGTCAATATCATCAAGTGAACAATTGTCAGTGTTACCTGTTCCGAGACGCAACGCCAGCCAAGATCGTCTGTTCGATCACACTCGTAGGTCTCGCCAAGTAGTGGATTGAAAGGCTTACTGGTCCGGTTCGAAGTGGTGGCATAGCAAGTAACACTAAATGCGGCAACATATGCCATTTGTTCGGTGGGATCTTCAATCTTTGCCGCTTTGTGCAAGATCTCTGAGTACTCAAACTCTTCTGTCATCCTCTGCAACATTGATAATGGCTCGTTAAAGTTGACTGGCATCGGAATCTTGGTCAGCTCTTTGCCTATACAGTTCTTCATGATGGACCATAGATTGAGACTGTGGTTAGGCCGTGGTGGGATGTGAGTGCGTCGCTGGCGTTGGCCACTCTTGACCACTCCGTTGTGCAGTGCATTACCAGCTGAGCTATCTGCGCGTTCCACCTTGACTTCGTTGCTCGTGCTAGTTAACGATTTGCGTGTCACCACATCTATCATAATGTTATCATTGTCCTCTTCACTCGAATAAATCTCTCCATCATCATCTTCACGATCTTCTTCTTCGTCATTACTGTTGCTGCTATCATGCTGGGAAGAAGAGGGTTTGTTGGGCCGCTTCCGGCGACGTTTTTTCTGGCGCCTTTCGCCAGTCTCGCTAGAATGCTTCTCACTATTGTTCGAGCAGTTTGTCGAGTTGGGTGTGGATTGGGCGGTAGGAGTTGAGTGGATGCGATGTGCCTTGCCGGGAAAGGTCACAACAAATTCGGCGGTATTCTCCTCGGCGTCGTAGAACTCGTCATCCTCGGTGTTGTCATCGGTGCGTCGAGTGAAGGCACTGTGGTCGCTCACCGAGAGGTGCTGCTCAATAGCTCGTTGCTCGAGATGTGAGTGCTGCTTGGCAAGTTGCTCCACCAATTCTTCGAGCTTGATGCGCGACTCGTGTTCGTGGTGCAAAATCTTTTGCACCTTTTTGCTGTGCGTCTGAGCAAAGTTTAGGTAGTCGACCCCAGCGTTGATCAGTGCGCTTGAGGTGATGCGAAAGAGTGTGGCTCGTTCGTTGATCGCTTTGCTTCTAGCTAGTGCTTCCGTCGGGTTGTCGATCTGTTCGAGCTCAATCAAAGAGCGCTGCAGTGAGTTGCCTCGCTTCACAACCACGTTGAAGTTGGTTGTGAGAGTGTCGAGTTTGCTTTGCAGACCCTTGAGCATGGATTGCACTTCAAGCTTGTCAGCTGCTAGATCATAGAAGTCGTCTTCGTCATCGGCATCCATCTGCCGGATGGCACGCACCTTGGCTAGCTCCAAAGCGTTCACCCACTTATTGCGTTCTGCCTCATTGCTGGCACGCAAGTGAAAAGTCTGGGTGCCACCGTTAGCAACCAAGAAGTGAAGACTGTCCTCCGCGTGAAATACAGCTGATACAAGATTGATCGATCCCCGACAAGACTGGCTCATCTCCATCGGATTTCTAGGTACATGTAGTCAACGCGTTAGCATTCGAAAAATACGTTTCACTATTACACTATAGTTACCGATAGTAAGAGATGGTACCGTTGTTGAGCACGAACCACCTTTTTTGGTAGCCTTTCAGATAGTTGGCCCATTTGTACAACCATCCCTTGAGCTCGGGCTCCGAGTGCGACGTCACCGATGCACGCATCAGTGAAGATGTGGATGAAGAATCCGAAGACATGACTTGTATTGATCGCAAGAGATTTGGAGAAATATAAAAAATTCTTGAAAACAATTCCGTGAGTTAGACCAGATGATTCTACGAAATCATAGTGGAGGCACCTAGAAGCGAAACAATATCACAGACAAGTAACAATTAATGTCGTAAATCACGAAGAAAGTGTGTGTGTAAGAGAAGAGAGGAAGAGAACAAAAGTGACTCGTGGCCAACGGCACCAGCAGTAGGGAGCGGAGTGGGCACGCAGAGTATGCCGATGCAATGCCATTACTACCACTCTCGTCGCACTTTGGATGCTTGGTGATCGGAGGGGAAAATCTAATCGGACATGTGTGTGTATATAAATACATTTCAATTGCCACTAGAGAGCCCATTAGTCACTATCCGGAGAAATGGGTAGGCAAAGTGAGTCCAAGTACGTACCCGAGTGGTGATGGATAATATGAAAAAAAGAAAGAAAACAGCGCGGCACCGTGACCAACCAATGATTCGAGGATTAGTGGCTCGGTGACGTGTTGGCTTGTTGTTGATTGGCACCAATCGTTGGCGTGTAACACAGTGGTATCGAATCACTGACTATGTGTGATCACTCCGAAATGACTTAGAAGATGGATACAAGTTTAATTGTGATCCAAATAGATGATGGACAGGTGCGCAGCTCAATTATGGGATACCAGCGGGGATGCAAAAGTCACCTGAGAAGTGCACTCGAGGCCGCACCAAACCAAAACAGAAAGGCGGGCGCGCGTGCATGGGCAAAGAGAGAGAGAGAGAGAGACAGACGGCAAGCCAGCGAGGCACTGCTGCATCATGTCTCTATGTAAGGGTCGTAAAAGTAAGCAAAAAGGTGTGGTCTAGCCAACATGATTGTAGTAGACAATAATTTGTATGCCACATCTCTTTTTAACTGATTACAATCTATACCTTAACTCGACTACTCATTCTCGATGTCAACACGCAGGAACCAACCGGGCCACTTCGCTTTTCTCCCTTCTTCTTTGTTTACATCAACAATCTCTTTCTCCTCTCTTGCTCATTGATTGATTAGCTTAGAAGAAAAAACTTGTTTTACAAGGATTGATTTGGTTTTTGTTTTTTTCTGGGAATTAGTTTTAGATTGTCTTATGACGGTTGTTTCAATTATTGTTTCAACTTAATTAGCTCTCGACTAGTATATATTAGAGCTAAATTCATATAGGAATATTTTTTTAAGAGAGTTTAAGTTTCTATAAAATTGGAATTTTTAAAATTTAAATTTTAAACAATATCAAATACCACTTGTTACTTGTCTAGAGGTTCCGAAAACCAATTTGTAAATTTTTCAAGGTCAAAACACTAAAGACAAAAATTTCTCAATTTTAAAACCTTCAACTTTGAAAATACTGCTATCCAGTCAACTTCCAGTCTAAAGTTATAATTGATATTAGTTTAGTTAGAACGGGTAGAAAGTTTAACTCATTTTCACAGATAACAGTGTTATTATTAGTGTCTATTACTTTTTTTTATTAGATAGTTGTCAAACTTTTTAAAATCTATCCTAGACTCATGTAAATCACTCTATTGGAACAAGAAACGGGAGCGATAGGAATGTGCTCGAACAATTATTTCTTTCTTTATTCTCATTTTACAATATATTAAAAAATGGATATATAACAAAAAATAAAACAAAAACTCTAACACATGAAGATATAGGCAACAACAACAACAACAGATGAAAACAAAAAAATATCAAACAAATAAATATGAATGAATGAATACAAGTGTACAAAAAGTGGCAAGGGTTTTGTTACAAGGGTGACAAATGAGTTTAGTGTAAAGAATCAATTGAGTTGATGGCACATCAAAAGATGGCAGGTTTGAGATAAGCTTATTGCATTGTCAAAGTAGATCACAATTGGTTTGATTGTGGATAGTTGCTTAGTGTCAGTGATTGTCGTGGTTGGAGAGTTCGAGTTCGAGCCAGGAGGGAAGAGGCACTCGTAGTCTGTCGAGAAGGTCCCTCAGAGCCATGTTGTGTGAGTTGTAATACTTCTTCAAGTAGAGCAAGGCGTTTTTCTCCATCTCGGGTTTGTCACGACCCTTGCTTTTGCCAAGACACCGGTTCGAGTGACCGTCCTTGACCGCACAGTAGAAACCTTTCTTCAAGTCGAAACGCAACTTGTATATGTAGTCAATGTGTCGCTCAAGTTTCAGAGCGGATTGCAATTTATCCATCACCGTTATTGGTCTGATGCGTAATTCATCACCATCCACAAATGAGATCTAGAAACAACAAACAAAAACTTTGGTATTAGTGAATATTCCCGTGTATGAGTGATGAGCCAACCTGTTGAGAAGGAAAGTAAGTGAGCCAACGCTCGAGATGTGTAGAGTAGTGGCCTGGAATGAGACACCGAGCACGCAGATCTTTGAGCTTCTTCATCGTAGCATTGTCAACGTGTCGATCCTCGAGGTCGAGGGTGACCACTTGGTGGAATGTAAAGTTGAGCGCCACCGAGTGGTTGTGAGCTCGCATGTGATGATACCAGGAATAAGCTCGCCGCACTGGATCGATAAGGATCACCACCAGTTGGGCGTGTGGAAGCAGTGAGTGTACTCGCCGAGGAACTTGCTCCCCGTCGAAGTAGGTACTGCTTTTCTCGAAGAAGTACGGTGGCGAATCTCGGTACGGTGGAGGGTTGCGCATCACTGACCGAGGGTGAATCGAACTATTGCCAGTAGCGTTCGAGGTGTTCGAAAGGGTTGTGTTGGGTGGTTTGAATGCGTCCGGCAATGGGAAAAAACTGAGGTACCAGTTGATGCCTCGCTGGTAGTTGCGACCACTGAAAAACTGCAACTCCTCAAACGTTTCATTACTGGGGAGATTGTTGATCACAGATGGGTGGAGCGCAAGAAAGGTGGCCAGAGCCGTGGAACCCGTTTTTTGTGGACCGAGAATCAAAAATTTAGGAAATTGCAAACACGACTGACTGGGTGACCAGATGCTGTAGTGGCGCTTGTCATCGCATGGATTCTGATTCAATCAAAACATAATCTCGTTAATCATTAAACAACTATTTACAAATGTCTATTATCTAACCGTCCAAAGTGGGTCGCGATCTTCGGGATAGATCTCAAAGTACTTCTGGGCCATTTGAAGAGGTGGCAAGCCAAACAGTTGGAGATTAGTCCAACATTGAACAAATTTGACCACTGATTCAAAGGCATACAGTGCCAGTCGGTCGTTGGCATAATTCGACTGGTGCGTCATGAAAATGTTCACCTAGTATAATATAAAATAAAATACAAGTTGCAAGGTTACATCACTATAAATGGTACATCTCCACAGAGAAACCTGATTCCTGACGAACGAGTAGAACAGATCGCCACCGAAGATACTCTTTTCTAGTTTGTCTCGTCCTCCAGGGTACTTGTCAATGAAGATGGTGTGGGTGTAGAGACCACAGGTCTGCCGTGGCAGAATCATGATGCCGTCGTGAATGAAGCCTCGTCGAAGTGAAGCCGGTCGGAGGTGAGGATACTCCTCGGTGCTGGACACACGAACCTGCCACACTCGCTTCCACGCCTCGTACAGTGGCTCGTGCACTGGATACACACCCGAATGGTGTGGTGAGACGATGTACTCGCCTTGCACTGGCAGTGAGTGAGCCTGCAGACAACCAAACCAATCTCGAGATGAACAATCGAGTCAAACATGCATCTAGGAGTACTTACCTTGGCAAACTCTTGATTCATCAACATCTCGGTTTCAATATGAGTGAGATTGTTGGTAATATGAGCTTGACTATGCGAGTACATATGACAAAACCAACGAAATAAGTGTGCATTTTCTAAATAAAGAAGAATAATAAAACAAACAATGTAATAGTATAGCAATGTAAATAAGCAAAAAAAGTAGCACAACTCACTGATGATCATATCATCGCCTTCGTTCTCCTCGGGATAGCCTCGATGGTAGTACTTGCCGGAGAAGCCAAGATTAAACTGAAAGTCAGGAATCATTGCCTGAAGTCTCTTCTGAAAGTTGACTAGTTCGAGTACATCGGGGGCTCGAAGTCGAGTGCCGCGTTCGCCAACAAAGATGTCATCGATGTCGATCTGTACGTATCGCTTGAGAGGCAAGCTAAACCGCCCGTTGGTGAGGTAGGTCAGTGCGTCTAGCAGAAGCAACTCGTGTAGCCAGTAGGTGAGTCCACTGCCGAATAGCACTTTTCGCACGCCATCATGCGACCCGTTATCCTGAAGAAATGTTTTGTTTTAGTATGTTAAAATAATTATAAATAAATTAACTTACTTGAAGAACAGTAGTAAGAAGATGATTTCGATACGAGTTGTTATTCTGGGTTAAATTGAATCGTTTGGCGTGCCTGGGAAGATTAGAGTGTCGGTAACCACCGGGATAGGTATCCACCACAAAGTTGGCCGGTAAAGCCTGAGCCACGGGCGCGAACGCCGAATTATGCGGTGGTGGCTCAAAGACTGTCCAGTTGCCCACCGACATTGGTCCAAGGCTGATTGAGCCAGGCCGTGCAATGCGCAGCACCTCTGCATTGGCACTTAGTTGGTAGTCTTTAAGGTGATAACCAGTTTTCAGTAGAACTGGAGAACCTTCGAGACCACGAGTCATAATTCTGTTCACTTGATGAGTATTATTTGATTGCCTAAGATTGTTAGTCGACTCAGTCACTGTTGAAGAGCCTTCTGGCGAAAAGCCAATTATACCAACTTGGTGTTCATTACAGAACTTTTCAAGCACCCTTCGGTCTGAGCGTTCCATGCGAAAGTAGCTGCTAAGGTTTTCATAAATAATCACCGAAATAAGATTTTTATAATGTGGATTGCGAAGAAGCTGAGTAAATCGTTTGCTTGCCAGATCGAGTTTATATTGGAATCTCGCCGATTCAAGTGCTTCGGTGATCTGCCGAGCAAATCGTGAATTGGGATGTTCCAAAAGCACCAACACTGCGCTCTCAGACAAATTACTGCTCGCTTCCGGTAGTGAGTCGCGCTGTCGTTCATAATCATGCATCTTTTCCTGTAGATGATACTCGTAGCGAGTGCAACAAAAATCGACTTTTGGGGGAACTCGAACCCAGCTGTTTTCAAATATCAATAATTAACCAAATTAGTTTGAAATATTGGAGCAAAATTCACTGACCTGCGGAACTGTGTGGGAATGAGCTCGTTGAATGCAATAAAGAAGACAACACAGAAGGAACACAGAAGTAGAAACACAATAAGCCATTGTCGCTCGGAGAAGCGACCGAGGCACGTCAGCCATGGTGGTGTTTTTCTGCGCATCGTGCCGAAAGCAGTGTGGCCAGAGGACCCTAGGGTCCACAGTGGACACCAGACAACTGAGTGGCGAGGCCTCTACAATTCGCAATTCTCTCCAGGTCAATATAAACAAACACAGACACGCGCGGGCGGTCACTATTTTCACCCAACCCACTCAGTGAACTAGAATATACACAAGAATTCGCTGTAAAATGCACTTTTATTATTTTGTTGAAATATATATCAAATTAAACATAGATAACATGCAAAGGTGATAAATTTACAAATAAAACTCAAAATATAATATAATAAAAGTCATGACAAAAGTGCATGGGCAAAATAATTAGGAAGAACTAATCTTGGGCGGCGGGTGTGGGTGTGCCACGCCAATGTGATAGTTTGATATCCATGAGGGAGGGGTTGTGGCAGGTCACTACAACTGTTACAACCGATCCTAGAGGTGGTGGTGGGCCAAGTGGTCAGTTGTTGACGGGAATCTCACTTTTGGTGTTGGCATGTGTGGAGCCATCGTGATTCTGGGGCAGATCAGATGGATCGCCACCACTCTCTTCCATCTTGCCGCTGATTGATTTGGTGCGCCGCGGTGGTTGTTGCGTGATCCGCATTGCCTGCTGACTCTGTACGTCGTAGTAGGTGATGCCACCGCGGTACATCTCCGGGTAGCCCGAAACTGCCTGCTGTGGACCGCTCACTGTGGTTGCCGGTGTACTGCTCCCGAGCTGCACATTTGGATAGCCTGCCGGTGGCAAAGGCGTCGGAGTGTTTTGCTGCGAAGCCGCCGGGAACTGGGGGTAACCCGAGGGGAAGGCCGACTGTAGAGTGGCCTGGTACGGTTGACCAGAAAGATTGGCTAGCAGTGGGGTCGAGGACTGGTTGGCGGGAGTTGTCTGTAGATAACGATTCGACTCAGCCGAAGGAGCGGGTGAAGGAGTAGTGTTGAGATAACGACTGGCTACGTGCGACTGGTAGTTGGCCGTGGGCAAGTGATACGCAGGGTGGTATGCTACGGTCATATCAGCTGGTGTAAGGTAATAGTTGGCAGCTTGCGGCTGGTAAGTGTAAATAAGTTCAAATTAGTGTCAACACGGACAATTCGTAAGAGATGAATTTAATTAATCAAACAAACTTCTAATAGCAATTTAAGATTCAAGCTTGGCGTTTATATAATTTTTTCTCCCTACAACTATCTATCTATTCATAAAAGGATATAAAACTCTTATACTAATGAACGCTCTAGATGCTCTTACCGTTGGTGCCGCGCTAGTTTGATCAGTGGCGTAGTAGGCTTGAGCGAGACCAAGTGGTGCAGGCTGACCGGTGGCTTGTCCAGTGGTGGCATCGTAGTATAACAAGGTGCCAGCTGTCGGTAGGTAGGCAGTCGGTGCGGGGCTTGGAGTGGCCGTTCCGTTGATGGTGGCGTAGTTGTGAGTGGGGTGGTGGTGAGTCGCCGCCGCAGAGGTACTACTTGGCAAGATGCTTGCAGTAGGTTCTCTCCCAAGCGGAGAAGTGCTATAATGATTCAATTATAACAATATTATTTTAGCAATATTATTCAATTATAACAATATTATTTTAGCAATATTATTCAATTATAACAATAAACTAGTTACCTTGAAGGATCATAGTAGCCTGTAGTAGTAACGGTACTTTTTGGCTCGCCAAGCGCATTGGCACTGGAGCTGTTGTCTTCAGGCACAAGCTTGGCCTGAGTGGTCACCACTGACACTCCGTTGGAGGGCTGACTTACTGAAGGGGGTTGGTAGGAAGATGTAGTCGAACTATGAGTGGTGACAGTGCTACGTTGTTGTTGCCGAATTGAAGAGTATCGCTTGGGACGACTGTCCTCGTTAGTAGGCGGCATATGGTGTTCGCCCATTATCAGTTCATCATCGACATGCACTTGTGGCATCTTCTTCACACTCGGCTCCAGCCTCTGATTGGTGTATTCTTGTCGAGGAAGAGGTTTCGCCCGTTCGTTCCTATCACGGTCACCGCGATCACGGTTATTCCAATTACTATTGGAATTAGAGTAGTACTGGTGTCCAGTGGTCTGTGATGGAGGGGGTACAGTTCGGTGGTTGCGATACCGTGAGTTCTCGAATTGTGCACTCTCCACCACCACAGGCTTCGCTGGTGGCTCCTCAAAGTGCTTCGAGTCTTTGCGGCTCTCCTGAGTATCTTTGACTTGGCTGCTAGAGTTCTGGTAGTAAATCACGCGACCACTACCCGCATTTGCTGAGGACTTGGCCGACAGCAGTTCGGGAAAGTCGTCTTTGCTAAAAAGTTGATTATTCTTTCCACCATCAGATCTGGTTTCAATTGCAGCATTATTCACATTAGCATCCCTGCCACCAGACTTGTTGATAGTGCTGCTATTATTGTGGCTTGATTGGTTGTTGCTGTTGTTGTTGTACATCTTCGACCTATCCGAAGAGTTTGACATTTTTGAGAACTTGGATGAAGCCGACGCGTTTTTGTTCACAAAAACTCGATCATTTTCATGCATTCGAGAAGAGCCTTCCGAACTCCTGCTGTAGGATGGCCTCGAGGTAGTAGCCGAGGAGGCATGGGTGTTGCTTTCACGAGGCGAAAGCGGTGCCGGATGGTTCTCTTTGGTGTCCTTCGAAGACATTGATCGCCGTTCACTCCTGTTGTCGAAAACCCGGTCGCGTTTCGCACTAGAGGTTCGATTGTTGTTGGCATCACTAGTGTCACCAGTGTTGGTGGTAGTCGTACTAGGTGTCTTGGGCGAGCCACTATGCCGAATCACCTTGCGCAGAGTCTTCTTGGCGTAAGCATTCTGGTCATCGGGTCGGCGAGAATACTTCTGAGGACCCTTGCCGTACTTACTGCGACGCTGCAACTTGGGTGCTTCAGTCTCGCTCCGAATATCATAGCCATAGTGGTCAATGAGTTCCTCGCGTGTTTTCGGTCTTTGATCATCTTCATTGAAACAGTCATGCGACCATCTCTCTCCACTGTTCCAAATAGCTTCGGTTCTCAACTCATGTCTCGTCTTGACCTGAGTTTTTCTTTCAACCTCAACCTTGTTGTTGATCACCTCGATGGCATCCTTTGAGGCTCTTCTCGGTGGAAGAGGCTTCTTTTCACCCTCCTCATCGCCCATCTCGTCGGAGCGGAGCTTCATCGAGGACACCGGTTTCTTCTTTGACTTGAGTTTGGCACTCTCGGCCTCAGTCTCCTCCTCCTCGGTCACCTTGTTTGCCTTCCCCGCCTCCTCGGCATCGCGATCATCATGCTCGAAGTAGGCCTTTGCACGAGGAATATACTGAGGATTCTGGATGTACTGCCGTTTACTCTTGCCCACTTCACCTGTCCTCTTGGCGCCCTTTGACGATTGACCAGCCAATGCTTTCTCGTTGGCTAGTTTTGCCGACTCCTAAACGGGTTTGTTATTATTAAAAAAACTCCACACAACCAAAAAAGACTAAATTTCAAAAAAGAGCTTCATTTTTACCCAAATGTAGTTAATTTTAACCCTAGGTTTAAAATTTAGCCCTATATTGAACTAATCGGCTTGTTTTCGGATTAAAATTTAGCCAACCGTTCTGTGTGTGTGTACGAGAGATAAAATACTCACCTCTCCGTCACCACTTTCGCGTTCTACAACGTCGTCAATTTTATCGTCATTCAGACTATTTTCGGCAGTCTTCACACTATCCTCACCAGCAATCTCCTCCTTCTCCTCATCGTCAATCTCGTCGTGAAGTGAGTCATCATCGAAAGAGTCATCTTCAAGATCATCAATCATTTCTTCGTCATCGAGAGATTCGTCAAACTCAGCCTCATCCGCGTCGTCCTCGAGACCTTTACTCTCACTAGTAGACTGTTCGTGTGGTGGATCACTCTTGTTGTCGGTTGTCAAAACTTCTTGAGTTTCCCGTTTGTCAACATCGTCTACCTTTTCGGGTAAACTCGGTGGCTTGTCCGCTTCAGAGTCGGTTTTGTCGAAAGAGGTAAAGATGTTGTCGTCGACCAAGTCCACTTTAACATCATCATCACACTTGGTCAATTTCTTATCGTCGGTTAGTAGCTCCTCTTCGTTTGCACTCTCGTACTCGGATTCACCCGCATTCGAGGTCGACGTGTTGCGCTGCTCGGGTTCACTTTCCTATGATTGATGCAACCAAAAAACAAACAAACACTGGTTATCAAGGGTCCACACAAAGCGAGCAGATGCAATCAAGTTAAGACAAAAAGAGAAAAAAAGAGGAAACTCTTACCAAGGATTTACTTTTATCTTTCAGTTTCTACCATGGAACACATAAAAGGAACCAAAGAGAGAAAGAACCAAAAATTAAAAAAATAGTAAACATGCATAAATTAAGAAATAATAATAATAATAAAGTATGGCAACCAGTTGTTGGGAGTAATCAATCAATCAGTGCTATGTCCAGTGGTGCAATGCAATATTTACATGATCCGAGTCCGTTTTGACGTCGTTCCAGTCCGTGATTTGCGTGTATTCCTCGAGTGGATTCTTCACCGGTAGAATCTCAGTAGAAATGGTGGGATGGGAAGCAGGCTCAGATGGCTTGCTGCTACTTAGTACTTGATCGCAAGTCGTGTCTGTTGTTGTGGTCGTACTAGTCTCCGTAAGCGGAGTCGTCCCAGAGTCACTCATGTTGAAAGGATGGTAAGTTTTCTGGTTGTAATAATATCACACTGCAAAAACAATAACAATAATAATACTGACAAGCTGGATAGCGATGTGTAAAATTTACCATATACAAAAAGAGAGCAAAAAATGTTGAAAAAATGAAAAGACTGGTAAATGAGGGTTATAGAAGTTACTAAAGAGCGATGATAACCAAACAAAAACTGATGTGTTAATGAGTATGGCTCAACGACTAAAGCGATAGTAGAAAAAAACGCGTTCGATGGCGAAAACGATGAATGTCTACGAAAAGGACAAGAGGGCCTTACAATGCGAAGGCCCGGCTGAGTTGAGTCAGCAGATCAAAGTGTATATAACCCGCGATTCACGCGGGAGAATTGACCACACACAAACAACACAGGCTCACACTGACGGCACCAATCAAGAGAGGGAAAAGAGAAAAGCACAATGATGGTGTGTTGGTGGTAGTGAGATTGGTGACCACTCTGCCTTGTGGATGGCGGTGTGCCGATGATGGTCACCCAACTAATCACTTCATACACACACACCACCGAGCACACTGGCACAGAGTGCGCCTCCCTTCCACAACACACTCGGGACTGGTGTGGCACCCCTACACATCGGTATCGATTTGAAAGAGGCTGGCACATGCCGCATGTTAGCTTTGAAACGAGTGGGAGATAAGATTTTTATATTTATTATTTATGAATTTTCTAAGAATTTCATTAAATTATAACTAATACTTATAATTTGTCAGATTCTAAGTGATTGAATCACTGGCATAAAGAAGTGTTGATTGTATATCTTACAAAATCTGATTAACACACTCGGATAGGTCATGTTTTTATGCTATTCAAAATTATTTAATGATTTGAAAATCTTTATTCGATCTGATTTATTTTTAAAATAATAAATTTTAGAAAATGTTAAAGATTATATTTTTTTGACAAAGGATTTAATTTTTTTATAATTGTTCTGGGTTAAAAAGTACCTAAAAAATCTAACGGAGTGTTAACTGGTAAATTAGTTTGTGGATTCAACCACTGATGACAGTCAGTTTGGCAATTGGATAAATGAATACTGTTTTGAGTTAGGTTAATCATAAAGAACCATACCGGACTTTTATTTCGATTGCATGTTTTAAACGGTGATTTGTTTTCAATTTGAAATGCTATTTCAAAGCTATGCTAAATGCTATCATTGCTTATGGACAATGATAAGCAAAACAAAACTATATATGAAAAATAAATTGTTTTAAGGGCTTTTCTACTACAAAAAACTTGTTCAATCATTCCTTATCTGACTCGAATTTTTCAAAAACTAGGTCTATGCAACTAGGAAATCGGTTTCTAGCTCTTCCCTGATGCCACTTTCCTATGGAAATCTGGGATGGTTCTTTATGAAAAAATATTGTGATTGACAGTATCCATTTATTCCAATTATCAAAATGACTGCCATGACAGAGATAACTTAACCAGTGGTTGCATCTACGAACTAATTTACAAGTTAATCAAATTTTGTAAGCTAGAATCATCACTCCTTTATGCTGGAGATCCAACAATAATGTTTTTTATTAACTTTGAGCATAACAATCTGGTTATGATAAGAAAGTTTGTCATTGCTTTTTAGTAGAAAATTATACCTTTTTGTAAAGAACATATGAAAACATTTTAATTAACTTTCGCAGAGACCAAATAGAGGATGAAATTATGTATAATCTGCAAGTTATTTATTATCTACATCGACCTCAAGTTTGATAATATAAAAAAATTATGACATTAGCGTAGTTTTGAAAATTTGCTAAAGCTTTTGAAATTACAACAAAATTAGTTCCGTATACTATAGTAGTTATTTTTTAAATGCATTCAACTGGTACCTTAAAAGGTTAACATCAACACTAATCATGGTTAGATAAGCTGTATCTTTCTCCATTTGATAATAACATGACCTATGCTCACGCTGCATATTACAAGCTGTGAAAATACAGTGAATAGAGAAAAATAACAATAATCAAAACAAATTGATTTCTTGAAGGCCACACCGCTTTCTAAAGAATTACACTCCCTATTAGACACACATATTGCTAGAAGTGCACTAAATACCGTATCTCATTGTGTGTGTTATTCACCAAGTGAGGTTCAACTTGCACTAAAGCGAGCTTTGAGAGACACCAATTATGAACAAAAATGTAGCGTGTACGAGTGTGCGATGTTGCGCTATTTCTACTGCGTAGGCCTTGCTTGTCGTGGTCGCGGTCAAGGTGCGTGCAGTTTGCCGCGCACACAACAATTATGGATTGGGAAAAGTAAGAAGTGGGTGTGGCCTGTTTAAAGCGACTTTAGATTAGTGGAACAAGTAAGCCACACCTCTTTGAAACTGCTCACGATCTGTACGCCACCCACAAAACACCACTGTTGGTGAGCACACAAGGCAACGACGAGTCGAGTTGTGTGCCTGCAGACGAGCCAAGTCACTCCTGTCCTACGTTTTGGTTGCACATTACGTACCGAGAGTACGATTGTTGTCCGCCACTTCCTCAATTCACATCTCGTCTTTTGCAACTTTTAGACCACCTTACCAGGTACGAATTTCATTTGAGAACCAAAAATACCCGACCTAGGTGACCACAGTGAGCAAGTGCAATTTTCTCGCTCTCTTTGTTTACCTCGCTCGCTATAATTGGCCACTCGGGTGTGTTTTCCTTGTGTTGGCCTCGTTCACTCAACACTCCAGTATATATATATATATATTGCGCACCAGTCGCGTTACTTTGTAAAATAAAATAGGTTTTTGATATTTTCGGCTTTCCAGGTACCACACGAAAATCAGATTTTGTACAATGATTGGCAGTTGGAGAACTCGAAACACTTCTAAAGCAAATACTGGTACTCCAGTTAAACCAACAAGTCGTGATCTCTTTTTACCAAGAGGTACATTTTTTGCATTTTTGGTTACATTCCATTTGATTGGACAATTTTTTGGTTATTGCTGTTTTTTTATTTTAGATATTCAAGAGGTTCAGGAGGACTTACCATCTACTTGCAAGTTTCGCGTACCCAACCCAAATGAGCTCTACAAACTAGAGGTAGTGATTACTCCACCTCGTGAGTCTATGTGGTATGGCGGTAAATTCAAGTTTGCGATTGAAATACCAGTAGATTACAAATATGCGGTATGTTTAGATTAAGCGTTGATTTCCTTTAGCCTTGACCTTTGTCTTGTTTGTTGTAGCCACCGAAGGTGCGTTGTCTGACGCGCATTTATCATCCAAACATCAATGAGTCGGGTGAAATCTGCTTAAGCATTTTGCGCGTCAGTTATGACGAGAATGGATGGCTACCGACTCGCTCTCTCAAGGAGGTGATTTGTGGGTTAAACTCACTTTTTACGGTAAGTTCACTCAGTGCATTGTCAAGAATAGTTGCTTCAATTGAATGTTTGTGTTACTTGTTCTTCACCCCTAGGACCTACTCAACTTTGAAGACCCCTTGAATTCTCAAGCAGCTGATCACTACAATCGCGACCAACGAGGCTTTCAACGCCAAGTTAAAGATTACATAAATCGCTTCTGTACCAACTACTGATCATTGAACATCAAAAGATAGTCCACAATTGTTTGAAATTAAACACATCTCTTACGAATAATGTTTCTTAAAATATTTTTATTATTAATGCTTTACACCATTGCTTATGGTGATTTATTACAACAAACAAATGTGTTTTTAATATCACAAAAGACCTAACTACTATACAAATCATCGTACGTTTTAAACTTCAACATCGATTGTCGGTTAAGGCAAGACTTCAAGCGCGATGCAATTATTTGTGTGATACTTGATTCAACTTCGCCTTGAACCATTTGCAAACCTTCATCCGCTCTTTTACACACACACACACACACACTCTCTCTCTCTCTCACTCTTCCCAAGCCAACAAACCAACGATTTTTCAAATTAGTCCTTTCTTCTTCTAATGTATATTAGGCAAATTATTATTGTAAACAATTCCTAGTAGATTAGTAAATTGCTTTTGTAAATATTTGATATTGCAAATATTTTTAATTATAATAATATTAAAATAAATGATAAATTAAAAACAAGTTTTGTTTGATTGCTTGTCATCAAAATCTTATGCTTATGCAATTAAAAATTAAAATTGTGCCCGAAAAGGCAGGAAATATTTCTTGTAAATTACAAACAAAAAACTTGAACTTGTAGTAGACTCAACGAAGTTTGAATTTTCATTATATTTTGAGCTTGTAGTTGGATTGGTTTATAGCTTAAAATTAGAATAAATTTCATCAACATACGGTATAAACTGTTATTATTCTTTGTAATTTCTATGTATAGAGCTCTAAAGATCAAACTATATCAGCATTTTTTCAGAACTTTTCCACACACTGATTTGTATTGTGGATGCTAGTTGTGAAATGCAAAAATTTCATTATTACTTCTAAATTACTAAATAAATAAACAAATGTACGAATAGAGTTTTTAAATGAGTTTTCTAATATTCTTGCATTTAGATATTGAGCATTACTTTTATTTGATTAGAATGGTTGGATATCATTTTGAGTTAGTTAAGATAGTTTGTAACTATTTTTTAGTTAAATATTAAAACCAATTAATTAGCCAATTAATTTCTTAGTGAATTCATAAACTTATTCTAATATGGTCACTTGAGACAACTTTTAAGGCTAGTAAGTTACTAGTAGTAACTCAAATCAGAGTAATTTCCCAGACAAAAGTACTGATTTAGAGCCAAATTAATTAGACACGCGAAATGGTAAAAAATATTTCAATTGGCTCACTCACTCACTTTGTGTTATAGTCTAATTTAACTTTGAACAAACACGCTGGTTTATTTCAGGCTTAATATAATTGCAAAAGAGTGAAGTCAGTTTTAGTTTTAAAAAAATATTGAAACAGCTAGACGAAGGAGTTTTTGCGAATTTCCGCAAGTTCTTGCACCTCAAAGTCCATCTCACGTTCGTAGAAGGCAAGTAGAGCGAGTGAGATGGCGGCTAGCACGATTCCCGCGTTTTGCAGGAGTAGAATGTGCAGAAGTGTGCGTAGGTTGCGACGTGATGCGTTCTCCATGGTGCGAGTCATCGCCTTCATCACGTCCACCAGAGCCATGTAGAGAAAAAATCCACCTGTTCAAGGAGAACCATTCATATTAACAAATATTCACTCATTCACTTTGACACACCTATAGAACACAACTACAATAAAGTTGTACACACACTCATATAAATGATTTCAATTACTATTGAAAGTCTATTAATTTTTTTCTAATGAAATTGAACATGCTATATCATATATATGCTTAATATTAATATTTTATATTATACTCATGTTCGATTTAAAAAATATAAATAATTTCAATAGTATTGGAAACCAGTTTTTTAATGCTTTCTAATTTAAATTTTTTCATGAAATTCTATATTTTCTACTTATCAGATAAAGAAAGTATAATTTTGAGTTTTGGTTAAGTATGTAATTTTTTCATAGACTAATAGAAATCCAAAAAACTTTTCCGGAGTACAAAAATAGGATAAAGTTAAGTTTGTTGAAAGGCTCACTGAAGAGAAGTACAAAGTTTTAAAAAGATTTTTTATAGCGCAATATATGCATTGCATTTCCTATATGCTATGTAAATAAATACGATTGGAGTAAGGTGAGACTTGTACTTAATCGAACTGAATTCATTTAAGCTTTATCAATAAGTTAACTTGAGCTCACCTGAGAGTGCAAATATGTAAGGACTAGCATCTTCGGCTTCGTCGCCCAAGAAGATACCGAGTGCCAGGCCAGGATAGCAAGCGCATCCCGAGAGGAAGATGTAGAAAAAGCTCTGTTTCATCGACATGCCTGCTCGAATAAGCACCGCGAATGTGCCGAGTCGGTGTGTGACCTCCTCCAACATCACCGCCACTGAGATGCTCATACCGGCCAGAATGTTTCGATCGAACGCGGCTCCGATTGAGAGACCATCGATGAAGTTGAGTAATGCATCACCGAGCACGATCATCCATGCTACCGTGTCGATGATGATGGTATTGGCTGTTTCGTGGTCCAACCGACGAAGAGCCACACTGCGCACCATGCGTTCCTTGGAAGGTCTTCGCACAGGAGGAGTAGGTTGGCGAGGCCCCAGGAAGGTCGATGGTGCCGGTGGCATCACATTTACCGTAGAAAGGCACTGGACCAACTGCTCGCGAGTCGAATTGATCAGTGCACCCTTGGGCCCATTGGGACCACTGCTAGCTACTGTGGTAGCTACCATGGTGGTCACTTGTTGTTGCATCAATCTCGTCTCACGATTCTCACGTACCCTTCTTCTGGGTTCATCGTCGTCGAAGACGTGCAAGGAAATTTTGCGACCATGCTCTGACTCGGCCTCACTCTCAATTTCGCTCTCACTTTCAGTGCGATAATCATGTTCGTTTGGCGATGATGATCTGTAGACAGTGTCCAAATGAAAGTCTTCCACTGTAAACAACGTAGCCGAAGGCACTCTCTTGCGCTTAGTCTTACTATAATAGGTTTTCATAATTTTGATTATCAATTCAATGCAATAGAATAGGTAGAGACCAAGAAAGATAGTGAATGTGTTCCAAAAATAGGTTCGATACTTCTCATCCACTATGTCAAATGCTTGAGGAAATAGGTGAAGGATGGCACTGCCCTGCAAGCGAATGTAATTACGTTACGCAGCATGCACTAGCAAGAACTCACGCTCAGTCCACCAACGGCAAGACCCTCAAAGAAGGTTAAAATTGTAGTCCGTGAAGATTTCTTGAGAAAAGGTAACAAAATGAGACCTCCCATTGAGACCAGAATGGAAATGGTGACAAAGAGCACTCCGAAGCCCCAGACGCGCTCGATACTGGGCTCCACTAGTTGAATCTTTTTACTGATGTGCACATCCAACAGTTTTTTTGCGTCAGCCACGCAAATGGGTCTTGACTGACGAAACAGCAATAAGGGACAAATTCGTGTGATTGCTTGGTGGAACGCAATTGAACTCGGTAGCATCTGCATTAACTCACTTGCAGAAAGGCAATCGAAAGTAGAGGCGTGACACAGCTTCTTGATGTGCAATTTTGAATCGGGTATTTCTTCACAGGCAAGATCACGATCCTCCATGGGTAAGATGCGATGCTTGCCACGGCGCAGTTGGATGTCATGTAAGTAATCCATGAGTCGATCGATTCGTGATTCGTTCTTGACCAGCACTCGATGTGAGGCATCTAGCACGATGTGACCGCGAAGGAAGACGAAGCGTACCAACTTGACAATGTCAGACATGTTGCTAATCACGCCTGCGTTGGTGCCTGACTTGATGGTGGTAGTAGGTACCGTCACAGGAGTAGGTTCCGAAGACACCTCTGACCGGACTTCACTCCATCGACTCTCACTGGCCTCAACATGACTAGGTAACGGATGCTCAGACTCATTAGCATGATGGCTGTGCGGGCCATCGTGTTCCTCTTCGCCCGACAAGTAATCAATATCTTTCTTGCCAAGTTCGGCGACATTATTCGAATCAGCGATGGAGGTGCTCAGCTGAGATGTGGTTTGTGTGGCAATCACAAGTGAACCGTCCTCGAACGATGACACCAGCAACAATAGTTGAATTAGATAGAGCGCGGCAGCAGAGATCACGCATGATCGGTTTCGAAACACTTGTGGCACCATGTTGGAACCATGCTCAATCAACGCGACTGCAAGTTACCACCAATGCTGCTTCGATGCAATGCGCGACATAAACACCGAGGCGCGAACTTGAAATTGTTTGCCAGATTTGAATACATGCTCTGAGCAGTGGTGATGCTAGATTAGATTCACTCATTTTATCGGTCCTGCAGCCGTCGTCGTTTTGGTCGACACCGAGAAGTGTCTATGCGCATCCTTCCAAGGAGACACACTGTGAAGCGCAACAAAGAACAAAACACACATCTTGCTGGCATGTACCGAAACAGAGCCACCCAATCAATTATTAGCCTAGTAGACGATAACACGACAAAACCACGAGCAGCTCGGTGTAAGATGAAACTGAAGACGAGCGCTCTCCGGCGACAAGCTGTCTGTGTAGTCGATAAGACACCAGGCCGGAGGTAATGATAGCCCGGTTTCATCAAATCGTGTGCCAATAGCAGCAAACAACAACCATCATCAACTATCAAGCAACCTCACTCACCTAACTTCATCTCGAGATCAACTATCTGGGCCAATGACATGTGACAAGACAAGAGAGCTTCGCACAGCATGCAGAGTGGCCAGGAAACCCGGTAGCGCGAGGAGTGAAAAGATTTGCACTCCAGACCGATCGAGTGGCGAAGGATTACAATCGAGCGAGCGATTCGTGAGAAAAGTCACCGATAGCAACGATGACGAGCAAGACAATGATGATGGATGGCACGCGTAGTCACGCCGCCCCCATCTCGATCCTCCGAGCTGATCACTCGCTTCGTGACGTCTTTGTCACTAGTCAGGAATCTCAACCCTCTTCCCGTCGGGAGTCCGGGAGAGATCCGTTACCGTGTATTTGATCGGTAAGAAAAGTCTCGGTGCTATTGTCGGTCAATTATCTCCACTGAGCACCGAGTGATCATTAAGCTGCTTGTTTGCGCTGTTGGTGACAAGTGACGACTGATTATCGAAGCCACCGTCGCCATGGTTGTCATCCACTGAGATGATCGCATGTCCAGTCAAGTAAAACGGCCATGGCCACCAGCGAGGCGAGACTGGCCACCACCGCGAATGTCACCACTTTCCATCTGGCCAAGAGTCGCTGAGCAAGCTCGTGCGCACACCGATTTCAATTTGGATTCAATTGGACTACCTGTGTTTGGCCACCACTGCCGCCCCCACCCGGCGCCGATTGTCATTAATCAGACTAAGAGTGAGTGAATGAGTGAGAGAGAGAGAGAGAGAGAGAGAGAGAGAGAGAGAGAGAGAGAGAGAGAGAGAGAGAGAGAGAGA
>WURS02173147.1:0-21102 GCA_011762765.2 Rhinocypha anisoptera
TTTTATGCCCTCTGCCACGCCATTTATCGCGATGGCGAAAAGAGGCACACTTCGCATGGACCGTTGGGGCACTCCGTTGTCCTGTTAATAAAATTGTGAGAGATGGTTCCCTATTTTTATTTTTAAAACGTGATCCAGTAAAAAATTTTTTATAAAATTTGGTAGGATACCTCTAAACCCCCAATCATGCAAACATTTTAAAATCTTCCACTGCCAGACATGATCATAAGCCTTCTCCAAGTCGAAGAAAACGGCTACCACATACTGATGGAGGAGAAAGGCTTCCTGGATGAAATTATCCAGTGTGACTAGGTGGTCAGTAGTGGACCTATCCTGCCGGAAGCCACACTGGATATTGGAGAGCAGGTTTCATCTCTCCAAGCAACAAACGAGAAGATGGTTTACCTATCTCTCCATTACCTTACAAGGTCTCACCTTGCTTATTGCATTTCATTACTAAATACCTTTGACATATTTCAGAATCTCCCCCACCTGAGTCCAGGCGGGATCTTTTGATTGGTGGAAGAATATATCATCCATACCAATACTTAAATTCATCCCTCGGCCTCCCCACCCACCACAGAGCCACACATTCTGGATGCCGCACCCCTTTGCGGTGCGGTCGCCAGGGCTAGCAAGAGGGATATAGCTTTTCTGGGGTGGTCGTCTGTTTCGGGGCATGCAATTTGACGTTTATGTAACGCTATTTCGTTATTGTAATGTCAAATAATTCTCTCCTTATCTATAAATATCCCCTACTTCGTTTTTAGGCAAAAATGCTTCGAGCTTATGGATGGCGTTTGCCTCGATTGCTCATGAGATCTTTGAAAAACAGTTTAAAATTCCAAATATTACAAAGGCCGCGGTATATGTGTTCTTATGTAAGTTTATCCATTGAACGTCTTTCCAATCGTAGCATTGTCCGTGTATCTGGTAACGATGCAGTGGACTATCTCCAAGGACTCATTACCAACGATATGCGCCACTTAAGTGAGGTTTCTGTTTCAGCCAACGACGAAAAACTTTTAAGAGCCATGTATTGCATGTTTCTTGACGCACGAGGAAGAGTGGTTCTTGACAGCATTATATATAGAGTTTGTCATAAAGATAACGGCAACTTGGCGGATGTATACTATGTAGAGTGCGATAAAGAAATTTCAGCAACATTACTAAAACATTTAAAATTGTATAAACTTAGAAAGAGGGTTGACATCACTCACATAAGCGACGAAATGGACGTATGGGTTGAATTTTGTCCCGATGCGACAGAATCTGTTCAAAAAGTTTCCTCTTTTGTCGATAATAGTAAAGATTCAAGAATATTGGCTTTTCGCGATCCTAGGCTTCATTCTCTAGGCGCCCGGCTGTTATGTCTTAAAGGAGATTTTAATCCCGAAAGTCCTAACAGACAGGTGATGGAATCTGGCTGTTATACGGCTCACCGTTATCGTCTTGGAGTAGGCGAAGGCATACACGATATTCCTCCAGGAAACAGTTTTCCTTTGGAAGCTAACTGTGATTACCTCCATGGGGTAAGCTTTCACAAAGGGTGTTACGTTGGCCAAGAGTTAACCGCCAGAACTTATCATACAGGGGTAGTCCGTAAGAGACTAATGCCTTTGAAGTTTCCATGTAGTTTAAGTCAGAAGGCTGAAGCTTCTGTTGTTGACGTGACCACCAGTAAATCGGTAGGGAAAATACGAGGTGTGGTGGAGGTCGGTGGCCAATGTGTGGGGTTAGGGTTGCTTAGGGTAGCAGAAGTACTGAAAGCACCTGCTCTAAAAGTGGGCGATTCAGAAGTGAAGACTGAAAAACCAATTTGGTGGCCGGAGGAAGCACCCAAGGGACTCAAATCCAAAGGGAGCGCTTGATAACTGGAGATGGCGAAGAAAATATGTGATAGGTACTATCTGTGTATACCAATGTTTATCCCAATGTTTTCTCCCCAAGGGTAATTCACAAAAATTGACGGAGCTTGTTGTTTATTGTAGTTCTTTCATTTCCGAATGATTAAATTGTGATAAAGTTTTGTCCCTTTTGTCATTTCACTCATTCTATTTCCATAATATGTTCATAAGTAGTTCGATTAAACTAAGTGGAAGGAGATTAATATATCACCCTTAAGTGATATATTAATGTTCCTTCTACTTAGTTGCCTGAAACGAAATAGACTGTCACCTTAATCGCAAATGTAAATTTGGAAAGGTGTTTTACTTTTTATGTTGTCGCGGAATTACTGACTAATAATTAAAATAAGCATGGTGGGATAAAGGTTTTGGATGATGATATCTAGCGACTTAAAATGTCAAATGATTTGTTTTCATGAAAGAGAAATGAAGGGATTTTTAATTGTGCTCATAACATGTTTATATCCTCTACTTAATAATCTTTTTTACTTTGGATTAAATGACATGGACAATTAGTATGCTAATTTTAACATATATTGTTCCTGCATTACACATGTTGAATTCTTGGACGTTATATCTTGAAAGCTTTTTTGTTGCTTTAGTCGTAATGCCTTTGTTTCAATATCATGACAGCAGCTTAAATTTTAATGGGAAGATGTTTTGAATGATGTAAAACACACGCACGTGCAACTGATGTGCTATCCTCAAATGATGGAGATATGGACACTGCTGATCTCTCCCAAACATATTTTGGAAGCTCTAAAACCTTTTTATTCCCATTCTTGTCTTCCTCCCCCTCCCTGCTCTGAAGAACCTAATGTAAGACTTGACCTGATCAGACTTGAAAGAACATCATAAACTGATCATTTTCATATTTTTAGTCTGCATTGTTTTCATTGGAAACAAAATTCATACTCTAATCCACAATGACACAAAATATGGTTGTTAACTTAGATTTTATTCCACAATGTAAAAACAACCAGATGAACATGATTATTGTCGAAACCAGCCATGTTTACATTTTTATGTGGAATAAAACGTTAACAACTATATTTTGTGTCACTATGGAATTACACCAAGTGATGACCTCCTCAGTAAATTTTATTCTAATTCACTAATTGATTTGACTCTATAATGGGGAGAAATCAACAATCACACGGTACAATTTGTGACATGACTTTTACACTAGATGTGGCAAGAGTGAAAACACTAGAGCCAATAACTCTATATGATAGGATCATGTCTTAATTTAACAGTCTGACGTGCACAGATTGCATGAAATGGCCACTGCTAAATGTTTTATATCATATGTTATTTGCACATCAGATATTACAGTGTTATGTGATAACTTAACATCTTACTACATCTTGAAGGAAGCAGTCTGGTAGCAAAGAACATGGTATTTTAAACCAAAAACCCTTTTGAGCATTTGCTACAAAATTTTGGTTGACTCCATTGAGAAAGAAAAGTTGAAGGTTAAGACTGATTGTAGCAATTTTATGTTTGGATTGTCTTTCAATGTTAAAGGCATTATTCTTTGCATTCAACTAGGAAGTCTAAAATACTCAGGGAAAATGTTGAAAATAAACATTATTGAACAGGTGTGAAGGAATTATTCCCCTTGAGTTTTTCATATTGAAGGATATGTTAATGTTATTTTCCTGAAGGCATCTTTTTCCTTGCACTTGGAGTTAATGATGGCCAACATTGTTGGATATTTATGTAGCTTCTGCAAACTGGTGCTTGATTGTTCATATGTGTACATGTTGTTTATAATTAGGCTGCTTGTGGGGTCATTTTCACCACCCAAGGAAATATTTACCTTGTAATAAACCAATATCTAATAAAGTGTGAAACAATTGATGACTTAAATCAGAATGGGCACTGGAAGCCAATCCTATTAACTTAAAACTGTCATTAATAGGAACATATTTTTAATTAAGTCAGCTGCACTAGTCTGTGTATAGAACATGGAGTTCCCAAGACCATGTATAATTAGTCATCATACATGGTGTGGTAAAAAAGTTATAAGATAAAATTTCTTAAAATTGTGAAGTTAATTCTTTCTACAAGTATGGCACATCTTCTTTGAAGTAGTTGCCTTCAGCAGCTAAGCAGGAACCTTCTATAAGGACTTCCTGATATAAAAGGTTTGTTTCGCAGTTTTTCATATAGGCATGGATTCCCCTTGAAGTGGTAACAAATGGAAATGAACCTTGGTTTGATTTTCAATTCGCTTCACTCTGATTTTCTTGGTCTGGGAAAGTTATGCCATATGCCACTCCCATCTTTATCATTTTTAACTTGTTGATCATTCTCCAAAATTAATGATTCAATGCTTGTGATCATTTGACTGTAGAATCCTGGTTCCCTCTCACAAAACAGAAAGTGCAAATCCCTCCAATTTGACCTCTTGCTCAGTACTCAACTTCTTTGGATTCCTCTCTTAGGTTCAAACTTTTCTCATGTCCCTCAATCCTTTGTTAATACCTGATGAATGGTAAATCTGTTCAAATCAAACTCATTACTGATCATTCCATGCCATTGTTTGTTCTTCAGGATAAATGTTACAAGTTCCATCTTCCACTTTTTCTCATGACCTGTAATAAGGTCATGTAGCATCTGAACATTTGTGCCCTTGATAAGAAATGTTTTCCAAGAGTCCTTTTCATAAGCTAAGAGATTATTTTTAGAATTTTTAATAGCATATGCAACTTTGCTCAACATTTTGAAGTGCCACTTTCATTAGCCTACTCACAAACATTTCGGAATACCATCCACAATCACTGAAGCAACTGGAAAGTTGAGACCTCTACTGACTTTCGCAGGGGTTTACTTGACTGTTTTAACAGGGAGAGCTGGGAGCATCATCAGTGAATTCACAGCATTGCCAGTCTCATTACTTTTTTCAGCCACACCATGTAGATCATGATTTAGCTTGAGGTAATCATTTGGTTTGTACTTTTATACTCTTGTCTTATAATATTATGGCTGGTTATTATCACTATCTTTTGTATGGATCCATTTTTTTCAGTGATGGCAGGAAGGAGTGACAATGTAGCTGCCAAGGGTTCACATAACTACAGAGAGGCAAAAAGTGGAAAGGAAGAAGACAAGGGCTATGAAGGCACATTTACTTGTCACTCGTGTGGCCTAGAGGAGCACTATCACTACAAGGGAAAGCATTCTCCTTTTGTCACAAGTATAGAATTTGTAGATGGCTGCTACATAATGAAGGATCCATTTTCACCAGCAAGGCCTGCTGCTTCTAATCGGTAAAATAAGAGAAACTAGTTGTGGTATTTTTGTTTATAGGGTGTGTCAATGGCTAAGGCCATTTAGCACCTCTTCATGTCAAAGAAATAACCCATTTGGACAACAAAATTCCCATGCCCTAGTCAGGACTCAACCAGAGATCCTTAGGTTAAACGCAAGTGAGATCACTACCCCCAGGCTAACCCAGCTTGAACAAGAGGAATTAACTCTTGTTAGAGTTCTGTCATAACTTCTTAAATGTCATAATCTTAGGCTTAAAAGCAGTAAAAGTGGAATGGAAAATTTGGAGTATATTTTAAAATTTTATTTGCTTCACATGCAAGCTATGTCATTAATAATTATATGGGATTAACAGGTTTTTCCTTGAGGGATCAAATTGGCAAAATTTCACTATCAAGAAAATAATATCTTTATTTTTAAGGCTGAAGTTCAAAAATCTTTAAACCCTAAGTGTTCATTGTGTTCGTAGTTAATAACTGTAAGGAAGACAAAAGAGATCTTGTCAGTTCTGAATGAAATGTGATTGTAATTGCATTTAAGTCTTCATTTGGAGTATTTAGGTTTAGAGTAGACAAGGGAAGATTTCTTCCGTCACACCTCTGACTGACCCTGGATTGTAAAAGGGAACTTAGCAGGAACGTAAACAGGTTAACCTATTATAATTGGCGACTAGCACATTTTAAACTTTTTATTTGGTTCGTTTTCCCACATTTTACTTAATTTGCTAATCTGAAGAGGATTAAAAAGTGGAACTTTCTTAATTCATTATGATAATTTTATTTAGGTGCACCCTGAAGGTGGAACAACATGCCAAAACCATCACAGCTAAAATTATTAAGTGGCTTATGTTTAGTTAGTTGTTCCAAATAGCTATAAAGAAAATATTGTTTATTTTTGCACCTGACTATCATTTTTCCCCCTTTGTCCTGTTCATTGTCATATAAAAGGGTCTTCACATAAATCGTCGCCCAAGAGGTCAACTTTAGTTTTTGTAGCAATAACTGAAATATTTGGAAATTTAATATAAAAAAGTCACTTTTATCATCATGATTAAGACTTGACAAAATCCTATCATTGAAATTATTTATGACTTGTGCTGGATAACCATGAGGAATGTTAAAAAAAATTTTATTATTGGGACATTTATTTTTTCAATATTGCATCATTTCAGGAGGCAGAGGGAAGTCAACCAGCCATTTATGATCCTTGGATCCGACTGTTATTCATGCAAGAGACCAGTCTGCCGCGATGCAGAGTGTAGTGTTTTCTACAAACATCACTTTTGCCTACTCTGTGCATCAAAATCCTTGGACACATTTCCTGCTCAAATTCAGAAAAGACTCAAATCCAGTAAAAACCAAAGATAGTACTGTATAAATTGCACACCTTGTGTGTGTTTCATGTAAACCTTTTTATTCTGTGGTACATGACTTGCTTAAAATATTTTATGATATATTTGTTCAAGACTTATTCCTTATTGAATTTTAATGTCAGTTTGAGGATAAAAACTATTTATTACTTACAATTCATTTTAATAAATAGATGTACATCAATGCTAGTCATCGTTTACAGTGAATCCTAATAGATAAGAGAGAAAACATAGCCACTAATCAGACAAAATTACCTCTTTTACAAAATTAGATTATCCTAGTAAAAAATGGAACTAAACTAAATCTTAATATCTGCAACATTGCTCCCTAAAGTTTATCTCGTCAGAGAGCTAATACTTTTTGGTTTTTAGTATCCTTATGACTTTCTCCTTATTGCTGCAGAGCAAAATGATGTGGTTATTGAGTGGAATTTTTTTTCTTTTCTGGAATGTGGGAAATTCACAATACAGATGTACCACATGTAAAGGTAAAACCAGTTACGCACACAAAAATGAGAGATTATATCAAAGTTATAATACTCATACTGAAATAAATAGTTCTGATTGTTCAAGGTGTGGTTTACTGAAACTTTTAAGGGCTAAACAAGAGATTATTCCCTCATTGGTCATACAATCATTTGGGTTTAAAAGAGATGTCCCTAGATTTCCATTAAAACCTCAAGTAGCAGTAAAATTCCTATGCTGATATTCAGGTGAATAGTTCTGCTGAAACAATATGTAAAATTTAAGAAAATTGATTTCTAGACTGCAAATGGATAATTTGTTACTACTAGAATAACCACACTTGATAACAAAGTCATTACCTTTGTCTTCAATTTTTGTCAATCCATAGTCTTAAATAAATAGCCTCTGAATATCAACCAGTTGAAATATTACTAGGTGGGCAGGTACATTCCTTTTATAATAGTATTGTAATTTAATAAATATATGTATTCATATACATATTTGAGAGCATTTCTCCATTTAAAAAACCTATGATATTCAATCTTCCACAAAAGGCAAAAAGAGTGCTCATATCTTTTTCTGAAAAAAACCAATTGACTTTACTGGAATAGGCAACATTGTTTCTTCTGTCTTATGCTAAGGTCTTAGCAGATAAGACTGACAAGGAATATTAATGCAGTTTACATAACCATCACAGGTTGACAATGTAAAGATAGATTTGAAGCAAACTCTTCAAACAATCTTGTCACCTCCCAACCTCTTCATACCATAAAAGTTCCTAACTCTAATATTCTCCTATATTTCATAGATCCATACATCCCTCACATATTTCATAGGTCTCATACACCATCCGTGACCTTCCTCGCAATTTCTCCCCTTCTAAAGCCCTTACAACAAAACAATTACGGCAAATAATATTACCCTGGAAATAAGGAAGAGGTTCATTAGGGCATATGTATGGAGCCTAATTTTATACACAAGTGAGATATGTACAATATCTCCATCAGAGAATAAAAGATTTCAAGCTCTGGAAATGTTGTGCTACAGAAGAAAGTTTAAAATCAAATGGTTAGCCCAAGTGACTAATAAAAAAATACCCTACAGAGTTAATGAAAAGAGAGGCTCTTCGAATACCTAGTATAAGAAGAGGGAACTGATAGAACACATATTGAGCCATGACAGTTTAGTGAAAACAGTTTGGAAAGGACTGTTGGAGGGGTAGGTCCTTGACAGAAGTGACAAATAGTTCGTTACCACAGTCTATGTAATGTGATCACAACATGGTTCTTTTCTTTTAAAGAACTAAGCTAAGAAGCATTTATTATAATTAAGCTCAAATGGCCATTAATTACTCCATATAAAATGTTTTCCAAATCCTTTGTAGCAAGATTATCTTTAAAATATATCTCTGCAGATGATGGTATCCTCTGCAAACCTCCTTATCTTCAAGTTGAAAATGTTAAAGAGTATTTTAGCTTATAAGGATATATGATCCAAGTAATTTCTTTTGCTTGAAACAGCATAGACAGAAGCTTAAAATCCCTTCGTAATTTCTTTTACCCACATTTTTCAAATTTATTGATTCCATCAAATTCAAAGCAGCCCTGGTTATTACCACTGAAAATGTCATTTTCAAATAAAATGTTTTGTCACCGTAAGAACTTGCATATGAATTTTTTTTTAAGAAAACATTCACAATAAGTTGGTTACAAGTACTTCTTTAACAACAAAGTATTGTCAGTAGTACATGGTATTACCATCATGGGGACAAAAAGTACCATTTTATGGTATATTGGTTTAATAGAAAAATGTATTCAATCATAAGTTTCCATATTAGCGCTAATATAAAAACCATATGCAATCAGTCACTTCATTAATTTTATATATTTAATGTAGTGTCTCAAAGAAAGGTAATTATTACTTTCATCTAATCCATGCGTAATATTATGAGAGGGTTATATGGATAAAAATCAGTATCAGGAAAAGGTCAATGGAAAAGTACTTCAAATGTGTAATAATTTAAATGAAGCACAAGTTAATGTAAAATTAATTAGTTACTTACGACTACTAAAAAGTGTACACAGTGAATTATAAGCAAATGCATTTTAAATTAATGTGTGTAGAGGCCAAAAACTGTATATTAAATCTTTATTTCTGACAAAATTACAAATATTACTCCTTACACAATTCTTCAACAATTCCATGGAATTTGTTAAAACAACTATATGGCCCCCAAAATAGTCACTTCCAAACTGTCATACCATATGACTCGCACAAATACATTCTATAACACTTCTCAGAAAAAAAACTACTGACTTTCGATTCCACATTTTTTCATTTGCAATTGAACTGCCAACACTTTTTTCTTCAGCTCTGATTTACTCAATTTCCCTTTCTGTAAAAAAGAAGACCAAGAATGAAAACACAACTGAATTTTTATTTAAAGTAGACTATAGTAACATAAAGGATATGATTTGAAGGGGAAGTATCAATAATGGCCATGTTTGTTTGAATGCAGAGAACCATTTTCATTAGCATACTACATTGATTACACTCCATATGTGATCGAAACTAGTCCAGTAAGGTATATTATCATCATAGGTCATTAATTGGACGATTAGTTTGTAAGAGGAGGGTCGAGAGATTTTCCGTCCTGCTAAGGTCAACACAGACAAATGGGCTTTTCCTGTATTGTCTACAAGTCTAGCTCACAGCTCCATATGTTCTTTTATTCCGATTGATGGGCTATAACGACGAAATAGCACCGGGAAATTACAGACTGGCGCACAGATTCCAAGATAAGTTGTTCAGTCATTCCCCAGGAAAGTCTGTGACATCAAATCACAAAGTCTTCTCCCGTAAAATCACCACCAAGTCTCTCGTAAAGTCTTCATTACAATGTAGATTCGCTAGGCATGACAATGTAATGATTGGTTTTTTTTTAATCCTGCGTTTTATGCAACCCGAACACCAACTACGGCAAAATCTACTCGCTATAGCGATAGTGCAGGTGTGGTCATAATAACCAGCGGAACTACTTATGTTTTAACACGTGGACCAACCAACGCAAAACGATCACTCGCTATAGAGATACTTTTGTTATAAGCCATACTCACTATAGTGGACTTCTAGTGTACTTGAGTTTGTGTTACTACCATTTATATCATGTACACCTATTTTTTATGTGTGGTAGTTTCCCATTCCATTTCACCATGAAGCTGTCTGTACCCCACAACATCATGCCTGAATTTTCATTACTTAAAGAAAATGTTTGTTCATGTTTTATATATTATGGGAATCATCTGCCATGAATTTGTTCCTCAGAGTAGCACAGTTAACCATATCACACTCACTTGAAGTTCTAGAATGTTTGAGTGAGTTAGGAAAAAAGACAGCCTGAGTTATGAAAATTAGTCGATTGGCTCTTCTACCATTAAAAACATCCCTGGCAACACAGCTTCGAGTATTGGGCAGTTTTTAGACAAAAGTCAAGAGTTTCCCAACCACCTTATTCACCACACCTGGTCCCCAGCAACTTCCTTGTTTTCCCAAGTCCAAAAATAAACCTGAAAGCAAGACATTCTCAGGATGTGGAAGAGGTGAAACAAAATTTTCTGGGGGCACTAAACAGCAAAATATGAGATGAGTTAAAAATATTGGAAAAGGTGTGTTAAATCTCATGGGCATTAATTTAAAGGTGATTAAATTTTGAAAATCCCCTGGCATATACAGGATTTTTAATAAAATAATTCCCACAATTTTTTAATGATCCTACATATTAAGCCTTTCGCACTGAACAACTGATATATTGGGCATTCAGAATCATCCCCCCAGTACAAACGACCTTATTTTGTCATTTTTGCTTTATTTTGTTGCACACTCGTATGCAGGGACTGTATACCCTTTTAGGGCTCTGACAGAAAAGGGTAAATTACTCTTATAATTGTATCATCCAATATAACCATACTATGAACAATTGTTTAACATAATTAGCTTTTAAATTATCAAGTTATCCTTGCAGTGGATGCCTCATCCTGAAATGTGAATATTACATTGGTGTCCAATGTTCTAAAATCCTGAATATAATGGTTTTTATAGAATTTTTTTAAAAATTGGCAAGCCTGGACAACTTGACTTTGATGACATCTGAGGCCAAAGTTTTGATGCCAGACTGATCCTCTTGATCTGCACCCTCAGTGTCATTCAGGTAAAACTGCTGCCTTACACAAGTGGTTGGATATATTGTAGTTGTAGGAGCTGAATTTTTGCAAAATTATATTTTTGAAAACAGAAAAAATTTGTCATCCCTGGGATTCAAAACTGGGACCCTCTGTTCTGTAGTTAAGCACACTATCACTAGCTTTTCCCCCTTTTAATAACATATATGATCACTTTTTAAATGTTTCCAAGGGCTAGAATGCATCAATGACATAAGTTCCTATCATTATAAAATTAAATGATAAATGGATTTCAACTTTCAGACTAATTATGAACATAAACGGGGTAAAAATTGTTAGTATAGAATACACACCCATGAAATTGAAAAAAAAAATAATTTATAAAATACATTCGTTTGTTAGAACAAAATCCTATATCATAAGTTGCACTGTAAAACCATATTCCACTATCAGATGGGCATTTATGATGAGTGAGTTAATAGTACCAACCTTCACTTTTCCTGTAGATTTTTCATCCGTTTTGTTTCCCAGGAAAGATGGTTCATCGTCGGAAGATTTCTTCACCACTTTTGGCTTGGATTTTAATTTCAACTTGGGCTTCTTCACTTTCTCCCTCTTCTCACCCTTTTCTAAAACTTCATTTGTGTCCTCCCAGAACTGTTTCCTGCCTACAAACTTCTCTTCCCCACCCCTCCTGAAATTTTGTTCTGGTCTTCTCTTTGCAACCTTGGGAGAGCTCTCTCCCCTCTCTTCAAATCTTTTACCCCCTCCCCTGAAAGGTTTTTTCCTCTTCCTTTCACCCTTGACTTTCTGCCTTTGCCCTTCCCTCCCAACTTTGAGATTCCCTCCTTTTTTAACCTTCACCTTCTTCACAGCTCGAGTGACACGTATCTCACGTTCCCTGAACAGCTGGCCATCCATCTTTGTGGCCAATTCCACAGAACTCCGATCCTGCAAGAAGCCGGAGAGGAGGGGAGATTCCCAACATCATTTTTCACTCATACTAATATGTATATGCACAAATAAACTGACATTCAAGTTAACATCATAAAAACATCAATTTTCATATTAATCAGCATGAAAATAACATTGTTTAGTTTTGTCATTAACACAAAGAATAAAATGAATGCATTCAGGCTTCACTTGATGAAAGTTGTTAATAACCATAACAGAGATATAACATTTTCAGATGCTTTATTGCGCATACTAAACATTTCACAGTTAAACTTGTAGTACATAAAATACAGGATGTAAAAAAGTCCCTATGTTCTTCCTCTTATGAGCATGATGGATGTTTTAAATTTTTACAAAATGACACAAAAGAGTATCATTTAAATTAAAATTCACTTTTCATATATGGCCATATGAATAATCACATTATAATGAAGTAAAAGCACAGCTATTAAAATAAAAGCTGTGAATGAAACCACTGGGCTGGATTTGGATGACACATTCAAATTATTAAATATTTTCTTCGAATGGTGCAAGTGAAGAAAACAGAATGTTGCCCTTCTCAACAATTTTTCACTGCTTTTTACAGGCATCAGGCATGATTATAATGTTTAAACTTGCCTTAAAGTTAACAAATGCAAATCCTTTCCCAACTCCTGTATGTGAATCCCGGACAATACGGATGCCATCTATTTCACCACATGCCTCAAAAAATTTCCACAAATCATCTTCCTCAGCACCTATATAAATAGTTGGGAGAGTTTATTATAACAAATTCAAACCAATGGATTATATTAGGAAAAAAATCATAATGATTTAATCCTTTTACTGCCAGGCTCAATACCTGGTATGTGAATGGCAGTTTTTAAAAAATTAACTTGTGCATGTTCACAAATATATACATAATATATATTAATATCCCTGTATTAAAGTTAATTTTTTAAATTTACACTTCAAACACAGGGTAAGTAATATTTTTCATGAACTCAATAATATCAGGCTTGACTTTATTGAACTTCACAAATTAGTTAGTAAGTCCACAAATTTTTATTGAAATGACCAGTTTCGTCGAATAGTCAACACCATCAGGTACACATACAGAAAAAAGCATCGAATCTCCTTCCCCATCCTCATGTGGGTATATATTCGATGCTTTTTCCTGTATGTGTACCTGATGATGTTGACTATTCGACGAAACTGGTCATTTCAATAAAAATTTGTGGACTTACAAAGTTGTTATATTTCTTCAATATTTTTCACTCTTATACAATTAAATTTTTTTTTTAATAAAACCAGGCTGATAGATCAGTCCATGGCATTTTTTTTGTAGTAATGCTCGACTGTGGGCTACCAGTTCACATTAAATAAATCATTATTTTTAGCAGCCTGTTAGCACTAGAATGGTTAAAGCAAAAATAGAAACATTCATACAGCACAATAAAATTGGCATAACAATCATTTCAATAGTATTGCTGTGTAAAATACTTCAGCATATATTAAACAACTTGCACAATTGATTTCATTAGCTCCCCTCTATGCACACTCAAAGATTGCTGATATTAATATGAGTCCACAGCATAATGTCCAAAAATCATGTACCTACATGATATAAGACACATCAGATTTGGTATAATTACAAAATAATAGTAATAATATTTTTGTAGAAAAAACCCATCTGAACAAACCCAACACCCATGCCCTGGGTAGGACTCGAACCTGTGACCTTTGGGTTAGCCAGCAAGCACGCTACCCACCAGGCTAACCCGGTCAGCTACAAAATAACAATGTGAAGTAGGTAGTGTAAATTACCATGCGTTTAAGTAGTATTCCTTAAGAGAACAATTACATAGCAACCATGAGGAAATTATGGATTTGAAGTTGCTCACCTATAGGTAGGTGATTAAGCAACTTAACTGCCATTGAGTGGTGATAATGTGTGGTTAAACTCACCTTATAAAATAGGATGTCAATACAATGCTTACTTCATGAGATTAGATATTACTCCTTACATTCACATCTTTATTGTTTTCTTCGTTCTATCCATCTTTTATTCTCCACTCTCTTCCCAGGCTCACTGATCCCCATCATGACAAATTGCATGGGAACCACAACCTTGTGATTAGTTAATTATCTTAACAGACCCACCAGCAAGTAGGTGAGAGTGGAGATGCAACAGAGAGGCTGGTGACTCCTTTTGTGCTGTCAAATGTTCACATCTACAACCTCAAGCTTAGCAGAATATACAGAAAAAAAGCCCTGCCAAGACAACACCAGAATTGGAACACTTACCATCTTCACACTAGGAATCTGCCAACTAGGTTAAAGGAAAACCAAGTGGAGAGTAAAAGGGAAGATAGTACTTACTGTCAGTAGTTAATACAAGTAGTTATACACTATTTTGGCATGGAAATAACAATCAGGCAATAAATGGTATAGGCATTGTAATAAGTAAAAAGAACTAGAACCATTAGCTTAAATAAAATGTGAATAAACTAATTCTGTTTCAAGCTCAAGAATACTGCAACTGAAATCCACTGCATGATGAAGAAGGCTTTTGGTAACCAAGTCTTGTGTCAAGCAAGAACATTTGAGTGGTTTAAGTGTTTCAAGGAAAGCTGGTTGTTTGCGGCAGATTACAAACATTTGGGTCGACCATCATCATGGACAACATCGGAAATGATCACGAAAGTGCATGAAGTGACTTGTGAAGACATAAGCCAGGCAATTCACAACGTTTGGAAAAGAGCTGGACTGTCACATGGAACATGTCTTGTCAACGAGCTGAACATGAATAGAAGATGAATTAGAGAAAAGTTTGTTCCCAATTTTCACAGCATTAACCAATGAGACCTCCAAATACAGATGTGGACTGAGCTGTAAGAAACAGTCCAAGATGATACAAAATTCCTATCTAGAGTCATTACAGGTCTCATTACATTACAGTCAATCATGGGCATATGGTTATGACCCTTAAGGAAACAAAAGTCATCACAGTGGAATATGCTATTCTCTTTGAGACAAAAGAGCATACTAGTTTTACACAACTCCCGGCAAGTCTGATTGACGACTTTTTTTAATTCAAGGAATTGTACATAAGGATTTTTTTCCAACTGGTCATATTATTAATGGGAATTTTTACTGTAAGGTTTTGAAGAGACTGAGAGAAAATGTTTAGCGGAAAAAGCCTTAATTGTGGAGGAACAAAGACTGGTTGCTCCACCATGACAAAGCACTCACAACACCTAATTAATTGTTAAGAACCTGTTGGGAAAAAACAACAATGGCCCTCCACTCTTCCTAACCTCCTGACCTAGCCCCCAATGACCTCTTTCCTTAAACGAAAAGCAACTTAAAATAATGGCATTTGGAGATCCATTGGATTCTTCAAATGGTGTCACAACTGATTTTGAACACTCTATAGCCTCAGGACTTCCCGAGTGGTCCCACTAAATCCCAAACTGGGATTTTAGGGAAGTTTAGGAACAAGCGACACTAGGTACAGAGGGTGATTTCGTCGTTAAATTTGAATCGTCGCGTATCGGGTGATGGTATAATAAAAATTATATGAACAGAAAACTTACCAAATTGCAAATTACCGACGAAAACTGCCTTCTTTTGGTCATGAGCTCGACTTCTTGATGGTAGATCAACTCTCAGGTGATGGTCTTCGTAGAGTAATCCATTAGCTTGCAATGCCGCAACCGCTTCTTCTTCTGTAGAAAAGCGGACAAAACCAACAATGTTTGTTCGCTCCGGGTGAAACTCCTTCCTAAAACAATATTAAGAAAAATTATTTTTTTCCAAGGTTAATGAGTACTTCCGTGATAGAGAGATCCAGCAACTCACAAAAACTCGATCCCTTCCATACCTAATTACCGCTACCCTTTTGGGGATTTTAGGATCTTTCACCGGTGCACATCTTAATCTTGCAGACTCAACTTTACCGTAAGACTTAAACAACTTTTTTAATTTGGTCACTTTGATGTTACACGGCAAATTTCCGACGAATATTGTCCGGTTTTCATGCTCAGGATTTTTTACGGTTACATTAATTTTTTCCTGGCGACCTGCTACTCGCCTGGCTGCATTTGTAGAATTGTCACCTTTAAATCGCTTTGACCCAATAGAAGCGCCATCATCATCCTCATCCCTAAAAATATATATGATAAGCAATTACTAGGAAGAGAACAATTACTTCTATAGTGATTTTGAACGTTTGGCACCAGAAATAATGTAGCAGTGACAAACTTACTCTTTCGGAAATTCCATAGCCTCATCTTGATCAGACACTCTTTTTCTTTTTGGAGTAGATATTAATTTGAATTTCACCGCTTTTACGTCACTGTCTGATAAATTTTGAAATAATTTTGAGGTATTCCCATCCCCTTCGGCCTTCTGATGTATGAGATCCGCTATACTTCCCACGTGAAACGCCATTCTGTCTAAATAACTCTAGGACGATGTAATAAAGGTGGAATACACCAACTGTTCTTCTAATAATCTTCAACCATGAATTAAATTGTTTTTCAACCTGTACCACCTACGTCGTAGAGCGCAATTTCCCTTACTTTACATTTTTAGTTTACCATACTACTAATATCTGTTGTTGCGCCCCTTGCTCCTGTTTTGTTTGCGCACATGTGTAAACAAAACAGAAAACGTAGAAAAAAGAAACAACCAATTCAAGATGAAATGTAATATCTCTTAAGGCCACAAGTTTGTGTCAAAAAATTTATTCAAACACATTATTATCAATGGATTTATTTCATTTTCATCTTTATTTTATGTATGTGAGTTCTTTAAAATTAACAGCGAAAATGACGGTTATGCAACAGAATATCTATATTCCGTGGCTATGTCGCTTCTCATATCCTCAGAATGCGCATTGAGTAAATTTTCTTATCTTTGCATCTACGAATGATAGATGAGAAAAATGGGCGCGGGAAATTAAGATGATGCGCGTATGTTTTTCTTTGACCACTGGGTCCTGAGGGTCCTGAGTCAGACCCAGTCAGTCTTTTGCATTCAGTCGCATTGTGTTCCTGTTGACAGAGGTGTCAAGCCAGCTACGAGTGGAGTCATTGCATAAAATAGACAGTGCGCATTTGTTGAGGCTTAGTCATGAGGGGTGCGTTAATAGTATTAGAGGGCTGTGACAGAGTAGGTAAAACGACTCAATGCATGAAGCTAATCGAGCAAATCGCTGCTTATTCAGGCAAAGCCTCTCTATTGAAATTTCCCGGTGAGTATTGATTAATACTTTATTGATTTCATTAATTAATACTTTTTAAATTATTTTATGATGCATTTTATTTTATGCATGATGCATTGCATTTTATTTCACCGCGCGTTTTCCATTCTATTAGCAGTATCTAAAGACAGAAAAGAGATTATTCTAATGCATTCCCAAACTATTGGCGGCGTTGTGCCCCAAAAGTTCAAACTGTTCTAAGGGTACATCAAAATTCTCACTGAAAACTGCCGGACATCCTGAAGTTAATGTTTTATCGTATATAATTTTTCAGCAGTATTTTTTTTAATGGTACCAATTATATATGTTCCCTTTTTGCTAACTTTACGGTCGCTTGCGGACCCATTTCACAGTAATTTCCGAAGGACATTTTCTGTCGACCTTCGCTTCGAGCCGTCGTCATTAATTTTTTGTTTAACTCATTTTAGATCGTTCTTCACTTACTGGTGTTGTCATTGATAACTACTTGAGAAATAAATTGGAGTTAAATGATAAAGCTGTGCACCTGCTATTCTCAGCGAACAGATGGGAACTCGAGTAAGTCACTGCCACAATATTACATTCACTTGAAATTGACGACGCTTTTTTGATTTTTCTTTTTCATTTTATTTTCATAGAAAAAAAATGAGAAGTTTACTTTTGAATGGTACCAATTTGGTGGTGGACCGTTATGCCTTCTCTGGAGTAGCTTATTCATCGGCAAAAGAGGTCAGTCGAGGGAATAAAAAAATTTTTTCAATATAGTTTTAATGGCAATAATTATAGTGGTTTTTAACCGGCTAATATTTCAAGGGTTTGGATATGGATTGGTGTCGTGGACCGGACGTTGGGCTCCCAAGGCCTGATCTTGTTGTGTTTCTGGACCTTAACCCAAAGAGTGCTGCCTCCCGAGTAGGGTATGGAGAAGAACGATATGAGAGCCAAAAATTTCAGGAAGCAGTCCGAGAAAACTTCTTAAAGCTGAAGGACCCATCCTGGATGGTAAATATACTTCTTTTAAAAACTATCATTTTAATCTGGCGATAATCGCCTTAAGGCGATTAATCATGTTAGAAAGAAGTTAAATGTTATCTTTAACTCTTTAAAAAGATTGGCAGTAATTATGTTTTAGGCACATAAAATATTAGACTATATAAATGTAAAAAAACTGCAATATGGCCTCCTAGTGTAATTTTTAATGTATTTATTTAGCCCGAGTGCTTCTATCAGATTATATATGCAAATGTATTTTGATTAATCCTCCTGTGATGACTTCGCACTTGGACGGTTGATGCACAAGTGACGCGGAGGCATCCTTATCATTTATTGGTATCCAAAACAATATGAGCGTCACCCGGTACCAACAGTGACACGCAACTGGCAGAAATATAAATAGACATGCATGCTAACAACAATACAAATACATTACAATCCTCCGCTTCATATATGGGGTAACTCATGAGATTTACGATGTACACATGAAGAATAGAATAAAGAGCCTGCCAGTTTAGAAATACACTGGAGGTGCAGAACAAATAATCACAAAAAATACATCCACAAAGAACCATTATTAAATAAACAAAACATATCCCTACAAGTCCAGTATCTCTCTCTTTTTTCTGTCTTTGAGGATACCTCCTCTGTTCATTGTCAATGGTTGGTTCCTGTAGTTGAGGACTTCTCACTTCCAGTGCTGCACTGGTAGAGGGAGGCTCCCAGTACCCAGCTACTACTACTTTTAGCAAAATGGTATCTGCCATTCCTTCAAACTTGGAGCCTTCCTGCCTTGGAGTGCTCTCTGATATCTGATCCCCTCTCCCCTTGCCCTCAACTGGTTTACATGCCTGTGAACAACAATACCATCATTTAATAATACATTGTACAGTCTGGATCCCATAACTTCCTTGATCCTACCCGGAACCCATGTCATTTGTCCCCGAGGGTAAACTTTCACCATTACACTGTCACCCTTGCAAAACACTCTTAATGGTGATCTCCTGTTAGCCACAGTTTGTGCTTCCTGTCTTGTGTTCACCAAATTTTCCACACTGGGTTTAAGCAAGGACAAACGAGAGCGAAGTGCTCTGCCAAACATAAGGACACTGGGGGATTCACCTGTAGTCATATGGGGCGTGATCCTGTAGTGAAACAGGAATCGAGGCAGTGCAATATTGAGGGATACTCCAGAGTGCAGTAGGGTTTTTATTTTGCTTTTAAAGGTTTTCACCATGTTTTCCACAGCACCATTTGTAGCAGGGTGATAGGGGGGGAAAAGGTATGTCTAATGCCATTCATTTTACAGAATTCCTTGAATTCTGAACCCATGAAGGGAGGCCCATTGTCCGACACAATCTGCTCTGGAAGCCCAAAGGTAGAGAAAATTATTCTTAAGTGGGGGATAATTTCCTGTGCTGAACTATTTTTTCTCTCTTTCACCTCTGGCCATTTTGTGGCACTATCAATGATTACTAAGAATAGTTTGTTCATGAAAGTCCCTCCTAGATCAATATGTATCCTTCTCCATGGCCTTTGTGGCCACTACCAACATTTTAGGGGTGCTTGTCTTGGTGCCAGCTCATTGACTAGGCAAGACTCACATCAACTGAGGAAGTCCTCCTAGTCCTGGTCCAATTTAGGCCACCACACATGGACCTGGCCAAAGACTTCATCTTCTCTATACCCATATGTCCACCATGTAACTCCTTAAGTATTACCTGTCTCAATGCTAACAGAATAACAATTCTATTTCCCCACATGAGACACCCTTGTTCAACTGTTAATTGTCTCATAAGGTAAGGCTTGAATTCATCTGACAATTTATCAGGCCAACCAAACATGCAGTAATCAAACACCCTGCCCAAAACCTTGTCTATTTTGGAGTGCCTGTTAATCACTTTAGGGTTTACAGGAAAGAATTCCTCTCCTATGTCTAAGTATGAAATCGAAACCTCCTCAATAACTTCCTTTTCCACCGCCAGAAGAAGGCGAGAGAAACAGCCTAGCTACCATTCTGCCTATCATTCTATCTGAAAGCCACATCGTTTTATCTTTTCCTCCCTCTGCCTTAGTCAGGCAGCATTCTAAGCTATAACATTTTTTAGAAAATCATCACCTCTGAGTATCACTTTTTTGTTTAACTGATAAATCATCTGTATCATGATGCTTTAGGTAATTTATTTGAATTTTCCCATGATTTTGTTTCTACCATTTTTTTATGCTCTTTCTAATGTGTCTTCCTTGCATATTTTGATTAAAAGTATCTTCATCTCCATAATTTATTTTGGCTTCTATTCTGCAGATTTTGGATGTATCAACTGTTTTAAGTTCGGATTCACCAAGCTCACGTAGATTGGCATCAAATTCTTGATTTACCGTCATAACCCTCACCCATTTGACCAACAAATGAACTTAGTTTAAAATGCTGATCAATCGATCCGAAATTATGGAATGTATATGTTTTCATCAGCCGAAAAATTAATTAAACAATGATTACTACTTCTATTACATGACCATAGCAAACAGTAAGCAACCTCTTTATTAATTCTTATGTTTACTTGATTTTAGTAATGTTAACATTTATGTTGCTATGATAATTATGTATACATATATATACCTTTATAACACATTCAATGATAGTAAATAAGGAAATTGATAGGAACACATAAAAGGACGAACACACAATGTGGTTTGAAAATATATGATGGAAACCGACAAATTCATATGAGA
>WURS02173254.1:0-21100 GCA_011762765.2 Rhinocypha anisoptera
AGAGAGAGAGAGAGAGAGAGATCGAAGGATGTCCTCTCTATCTCTTAGTGTGTATGTCGCCTGACCATCTACGCATTTGCTCGCCTCTGCCCGTCACCCGACTCTGTGCCTGTTGCATGCCAAACCGGGATACCAGTCACAAGTACCAGAGTGAGAAGAGAGGGAGAGGGAGAGAGAGTGAGAAAGAAAGAGAAGAGAGAGAGAGAGAAATGTGCAATCGGCAAAAGCCCAGTTTCATTAGCGTCAAATCGAGCAATTCAAGTGTGTGATTGTATGTGTGTGTGTAGCAGTGATATATGCCAATGGGCCATTACTGACCATGCTCCCTCTCTCTTTCCGAATGTACCATTGAATATATATCACTTATTTATTTTATTATCATGAACATATAAATTTTCATTTTTTGACCTTGCAACTTTTTGGTTTTTTCGGTGATTGTACACCATGCACACACACACACACACACACACTCATGCACACACTCACACACACACACTCCACTTACAATTGCATATTTTATAGATTTTTTAAAGTTAAAACAAACCAATGAATTTTTGCTTTTAATAATAGGGTAATAAAAACTATTAATAAAATATCAAGAATGCCATAAAATTAAAATATGCCAATAATGGGCATATACCAACTGTTTACTTTAAATTCATTTTAATTACATTTAATAAATTTTTTGTAATGTCATTTGATCATAATTTTTAAAGGAGACACATATAAATTTGCCTTTAGTTTGAATACTAACTAAAAATCAAATTAATTTTGAAGTTGGTATTTTGTTTAGACTTAAGCATTTTAAAATAATTAAAAATAGAAATGAACCTGACTACAAGACAATATGTTTTAAGCTTTCATAAAAATTGAGTCATGAAAATAGAATGTGAATGTCATAACTAAAGTATGCTAAAACACGAAAAAAGCATAGCAAACTAGAAATTTTAAGTTAAATTAACTATTTTAATATAGTTAATTTAATTTAAAATTTATTTTAGTATTTGGTTATAATTTGTTATTAACTTAATAGTCTCAATAAATTTATTGAAAAAATAAAATACTATTTTTTAGTTTAAAGTAAAGTTCCTTTATATACAGAGAATAGAATTTTACTCACTTGTTTCTCAATTTTTCTAATAAATTAATATTGGTATATTTGTATTAGTTACTATTACTATTATTAACAAATTAAAAAGAAAACTAAAAATATAGCAATAAGCTAATTTTTCCCACTAAATTTTTATTCAAATTACAACAATTATTTGATTGACCGCGGTTTAAATTTTATTATTTCTACAGTTGTGCAAAGAATTACATAATATTAAAATAATAAAAACAAGATTGAGCTCTGAGAGGAGCACTTGAGTTGGGAAATGATGCAGTGAAGCACTCAGCCGTAGAAGCCCATGCCCATGCCACGGCCCCAGCCGAAACCGCGGCCCCAACGTCCAAAGCCACCCATGCCCATGCCCATGCCCATTCCACGGCCCCATCCAAAGCCACGGTAACCTGTCGGGAGGAATTGTGTTAGCAACAGGTCAACGATGGTTTTGGGTTGTGTTCAACGTTCACTAGTGCAGTCAAATCCAACTCAAAGTTGAATCATGTGCTGAACTAGGTGAGCGAGAAGTGAGAAACAAGTGTGAGGTGCAACTCACCCATGCCCATGCCCCACTGGGCTGAAGCAGAGGGAATGGTGACTAAGACCAAACCGCAGATGACCAGAAGGCAGAAGAGGAAAGCCACTGAGGAGTTCATGTTGCTTGCTTTGAGGTTTGTTTGCTTTGCTTGTTTGAAGAGTTGAGTGGAGTTGACTGATGATTTGATTCGCTTGGACAACACCTTTATATACGGTTTTTGCAAAGACCGAGTCCAATATTGAAAAACAATTTAGTGAAATGCCAAAGAGAAAATATCCTTGGCACTGCCCACCTGTTCGTGGTTTCTCACACCAACACTTGAACCTGTCCAACCGGACCACGAGACCTCATTGTGCGATTCAATTGCATGATTTCGTTTGCAACTCATCAGTTGATGATTTATGCTAACTATCCATTAGTGAGTGATAGGGCCATATGCACATATCAAGGACAGTTCATTAAGCAGCATTGACAAGCCTTGAAGAGCCTCACTAGTGCCGATGCAACCAACGAATCCCGGCTCGCCTAATGAGCCCAATTGTGCGTGCTCATTGTGACACTTTTTAAGGTATCAATAATGGAACTTGAGTAACAAGTATCACTCTATCTATTTTTCATTGATTCATTTTGCTTAGTGTCACTGGAACCATTATGGCAAGCACCAGTTGTGTGGTTGTTGATGTTACCTCGAATTTAATTAAGCATCAATGAAAGCAAATCAATTGCTTCAGGTTTTTGCACGCAGTAATTGTGTTACAATGAACTCAACCAACACTAAGCTACCGTAGATAAGCGCAGGAAAGCAAAACCTTTATCTGGTTAACGGTCAATTGTATAATTGCTGTAATTAGATAACTGAAGTTTGGTTGCACAAGGGATGTACAATATCCGGACCATTGTGTTAAGCTTGTTAAGTAAACCAATTTTATAGCCCTTAGTGTAAAATAAGAAATTAAAAATAATATCGTAAATTAAACTGTTTCTGAATCCGTAATTACAAGTATTAAGAATTTGTTTCAAAAAATAATTAAAATTCACAATTTATAATTTTAATTTACTATTATTATCATAAAATTAACAATAAAATAGCCTTAATAAAACAATTTTTTATAACTATTTAAATGGTAATGCGTGATGTTAGTAAAATAAAACCAGTATTTGATACTATAATTATTCTCCTGTTAATTTGATTGTGTTGTGGCATATATAATTGAAATAAAAAATTATTGTAAATTATACATTTTCAAATTTTAAATATTGTTTAGATCAAGTTTAAGTTTAAGTTTTATTAAAAACATTTGTTACATTTATCTAATAATAATCAAAATTTTAAAATCGTATTTCAATTCTATAAAAATTAACGCGAAAATATGTATCATTGGCAATTAATGTGTGTGTACATGTGACTTAAGGTCAGAAAGAGCAATGAGTTTATCGGTTCAACATTACAATGTATATTTTAAAAATTGATTTTATATAATTAAATGTAGAATTTAATAAAAAATAAACAATGTGTAAATTATTATTTAGTAAAAAGTTTTTATTGAAAATAATGTTTTATTTTTCTATTTTTTATGTTTCTATTTGAAAAAATATGCTATGCTAGTCATACAAACGCGTTGGTATGAACAATTGAAGATAGATAGCGCCACATTTTCAAGTTAATACCATATCAACGTATGTAATTGCCCATTCTACCGCCAATAAGCTTCTTTTCTATTTGTAATCTTTAAAACAGCAGGTGTCAAACTATGCGCACAGGATTGAAAAAACCAGCTTAAACCAAAGTTTAGAACATTGAAAATAACCTTTTATGTATGTCGGAGTTTCCAGTTTTTTGACTAAAATTCAATTTTAAAAATGGCTTCAAAAGATCTCTCAAGACCAAGTCTCTCTAAAATAAACTGGTCTCATCTCTAAATCTAGAGCTAAGTTCAAAACAACAAATAAAAATTTACTTAGCTTTTATCAAAATTTGGGTGTCTAAACAGAACCACTTGATAGAGGTGAGTGAGCCAAAAGGTGACTTTAGAGTTAGAAATAGATCCGTTTTGGGTAGGATGGAATAGGCATCAATCAAGCTCATTTGCCTTAGGATTCAATCTATAGTCAAGCGGTCAAGGAGCAACTTACATGTGAGACTAGGCCTCAATCGCAATACACTTTTGACTCAGTTACTAGTTATGGCGTTCTTCAAAGTTCAAAGTAATCTGATTGAACTTTACTGTAATGTGAACGCAAACTCCCACATGTATAATGACTTATAATATAATAATTTTTTAAAATTAAAATAAACTTTCTCCTTTGGTCATAAAAGAGAAGTTAATTAACATTGAATGTTTTTTATTGTAGTATAAAAATAAGGTACCAATAAATTAATAATATTACGATTTTCCATGTCACATAATCTTTTTTAGGTTCTAACTACATTACATTACATTACAAAAACCATAATTTATAAGACAAAATCAAGTTTTCTTAAGCCAGTTTTTAAGCTGCATATTTTCAATTTTGAAGAAGCATAAAGACTTATGCCAGGCATTGATTTGACAATCTATACACATAGCTTTATTAAACATAATGAGCACACTTCTGACTAATCTACTAGTCATATTGCTTTTCAAATTTACAAAACGAATCTCTAATCTACACTGTATCTCTCACATTCTATAAAAGTCTTAATTGTTAACCTCTAGAGGTATATTTGCTAAGGTATTGCTACTGTAAAACACTCTATATGAATATTGATTTTGCGTTTGAATCTATCAAGAATTCGCGATACGAAAGCAACAATTCTTGAGGCTGCTAATTGGCCACCTTCTAAGGAAGTCTCGTGAAGAGAAAAAGACAGTTTTATAAAGCCTAAAACCAGTCATCGTTCACCCATTACCCCTTACACATCACTTATCAAACTCAACGATCACAGTTACTTCTGACTCATCTACTATTCATAGTGTTTTTCAAAGTTAGTCTGAATGACCTTTACTGAAAAGTAAGGCACTCTTATTTGTTAACTATATGAATATTGATTCTGGTTTGAATCGATCAAGAATTCGCAATACGAGAGCAACAATTCTTGGAGCTGCTAATTGGCCACCGGAGAGTTCAATCGACAATTGACGTGCAATGGAATGGCGCAACGCAGACGGGCAAACTGGGAGAGCAAGCCAGATGGCTTAGACAGGTCGCCAGTGCCGTCATTGCAATGGCGATGAGAGAGCGGCAGTGACGCGCCTTTGCGTTCGGCAAGCCACTTAGCCACCCCAAGCAATGACTGCCTGCGTCGCGGCTTGACTCGCTCGTTTCTCAAAGCCCGACCAAAAACGACCGCGAGCTGACGGTGCCGCGGCGAGTTGCTCTGTGTGTCTGTGAGTGTGTGCCGCACGGCTGGCAACCATCACTGTCAGCGGTTTTGCTAGTGGCCGTTGGATTGTATGGCACTAACTCTCTCTCTCACACACACACACTGGCTAGCTGCATACAAGAAGTGCCCACAGAGAGTGAGGCCTTTGTTCGATGCCTCTACCGCTCCTCAAGCTTGCTCGCTCGACGCGCACCACTCAGGCATACTTTACCAAGAAGAGTGAGTGAGCGAGTGAGGAGCGAAAGGTCTGCGCGAGCTGTGGCCCTAACCGACCTTGCGCCACGGAGCACACTGAGCACTCACCACCCTCCCGCCGAGTGTGTCAACCGTCGAATGGAACTTGCCATTGTTCGCCTCTGGGCTTCTTCTCTTCTCTTTGTCTTACGTGCTCGTCTCCTTGACCACTCTACTTCGTCTCAGCTTGCCGTGCCAACCAAGAGTCACACCATCGCCGCATTGCGCCAGTGATATTGTCTATTTGAGATTGCATTTCTCTGCTCATTCGAGGGTCAATCATCGCTTGTAGTTGCTGTTAGTGTAGTGGGTGCCCTTTATCATCGTGCATTGCACCGTGTATCTCAATCTGTAGGTGACATCGACCGCAAATCTCTGCTTGAATAGACTAGCTAATCTTCTATGAAAGTATAAGCGTTTGACATTTCTCACGTTCCTTACGTCAAGATTTATATATAGCATTATTAACTACTATATTAAGCAAAAAATTTCCTTTTGCGATCGAACAATCAAGGAGTTGCAGGTAAACCATTTTGCTTATTTCGTTGTAAAGATTATTATATTTGAACCATAACCGGATATAGCAGTTGTAAAATTGTCAAATCGAACAAAACTGGGATTGTGATGGCAACCAACAACTCAACTACCTCTGCCGTAACCTCTACCACGGCCATGTATGCATGCACTAAATGCTTCATACGTTTCCCCTTTGATGAATTGTCGCCTGGCGATATGCACTGCAAGGTAAGTCGCGGAACTTGTTTTATTTGATTGCGTTAATTTGTATAATAATTTATAGAATTGCCGTGGAGCTTCAATGACCGTTAAGTGCACTTACTGTCGTTCTGAGTACCGTCCTGACTCGAAGACTAGTTTGAGTTCAATCTGCCGTCGATGCGAAGAGAACGTTAAGATCCATGGCAAGGTAAATGCGTGGTTCGAATTGTGGGTTATTGGGTAATGTTAATTTTTTCCATGGAATGATCAAATAGCCAAAGCTATGCGAGTATTGCAACATCATAGCGGCGTTTGGTGGTAAGAAATGCCAACGTTGCATCTATTCGGAGGTGAAGTACGGTCCACCGGTGTCGTGTGAGCAGTGCAAGCAACGATGTGCCTTCGATCGCAAGGACTCCAACGGACGAAAGAAGTACGGCGGCAAAATGCTTTGCTGGTTGTGCACCATGTCTTTCAAGCGAGCTTTGGCCAAAGCCCGGTACAAGGAATCAATGCGCCACTCTAGCAAGCGTGACACCTCCACTAGATCTTCCTCCAACTCGACGCGTTACAAGTAAGTTACTTTAGTATTATTACAAGAGAACTGCTTCTTGTAAAAACGGTAGCAAAGCCGTAATGATCAAACTCAAGTTATCAAGAGTATGAATCATAACCCAGGAAGTTAAATTTAAGTGGGTTAAAAATTCAAATTGCGGCAATGAAAGTTAGATTCGAATTGGTGATATATTTGAATCACCACAACAAAAGGTAGATTTGAATTGGTTAAGCACAGTGAAAGCAGCGCAACTTTCAATACAAAGGGTGACAGAAAATATGGAACATAGTAAATTGAGATTATATTATTAGACCATTATTAATATTACCTTGTATAAGATAAATGGGCTCAGTGAGATGTTCATTTGATAACTTTTTGCATAGCTAGGGTGAGTAAAGCAATACCTTGGTATTTTTACAAGAGCGCTGTGGTTAAAACGCCATCGGCTTCTTGTAAAAACGACAGCAAAGTCGTGATGGTCAAACTCGAGTTATCATAATTTGTAAGGTTATTCAAAAAATCGAGTATAAAATATAACACGGAAAGTTAGATTCAAATGTGTTAAGAACTCAAATCACGAGCGTGAAAGTTAAATTCGAATTGGTTAAGCACAGTGGAAGTAGCGCAACTCTCACAATACAAACAATATGGTAACAGAAAACATGGAACACGGTAGAACATGGTAGAAAACCGGGACCATATTATTGGGCTAATAGAAGAAATGTGCTCAATGATGTGATTATTTGATAACTTATTGCATGGCCAGGAGTGAGCAAAGCAACGTGAATCACGCCAACAGTAACAATGGTCCCACCAACAACGCTGAGCTTGATAAAGCCACCACGGCCAAAGAACCAAACACCAAGAAACAGTGTGTTGAGTTTGGCAGCAAGTCGTACACCAAGACAAGCAACGGTGCGTTCCTGTCTGGTTCGAACACCGCAACTGTGGCATCTACCTCGACTAGTTCGAGTACTTCGACCTCGGCTGTGGTCACAACTTCAGCGGTCACCTCGAGCATTGTCACCGCCAACACTGGGTCGGAACGTGGCGAGAATCACAATGCCCACGACAATGTGGTGGCTGTGACTCAACTACGCGAGAAAATTCTCATCCTTGATCGACAGTTGAAAGCCAAAAATCAAGAGTTGCTCAAAAAGGACATCAAGGTATACACTGATCTATATATCTGAATTGATTGTTCAATTAAATTAACCATTAATTTGGTATATATACAGATTAATGAGCTTAAGTCGGAGATCAACAAGGAGCAACGCGACTGTCGCGAGAAGGTTTCCGAGATGCAGAAGAAGTATAACGATCGAATGAACGAGTTGCAGCAGAAGATCAATCTTCTCACCAAGCAACTCAGTGCGGTGCAGAAGTCCAAAAAGGGTGGCGGCAGTGGCAGCGAAGACGTGCCTGGCTTTGACCAGAGCAGCACTGCTAACAACAACCCGAACAGCGTTGGTTCCAGCGGTTCCAACAGCAACTCCACCGACGATAGTCCTCTTAGCAGTAACTAAATTTTGACTTTTGATTTCTGGAAAATCGATATCTTTTTTTACCTGCCCATTATTGATAGTATATTTTTTTGATTTCTTAATAATCTCAAACAAAACTGTATTGTACTTAAAAATTGACATATTTGTATTAACCAGTGTGCTTGTTGCGATCAATTTGATGTGCGTGCGCTTGTATGTGTGTGTATGTTTGAACAATTTGAAGTTGCCTAATTTAGACAAGTCTAAACACTATTGTGCACTTGTTTATATTAATGTAAATTTTCCAAATAAATGTACGTATTGTAATGTCGCAACACATAGATAGCTTGACTGGTAATTTTTGCCAACACTGTATTCTGCCACTTCAAAACATTATTTTGTTTAATTTGATTATTTAGTATTCTGTTTGATTTCATTGCTTGATCATCACTCAATGTTCCTCAGTGTACTTAAGTCTAAGTGACACACAATTCAGGTACAGACTACAGTCTATTCTACAAACAATATTTATTTTTCTATAATCCAAAATTCAAATATATACATATATTTTTGTATTCATTTCAGCTCAAATTGTCTAGTTCACATGATTATTACACACTGAATTATTTTTGTATGTATTCATTGAATTAGCTTTTTGTATTTGATTATTATTAATAAAACTATTTTCCTAAAAAACATGCTTCATTGAGCAGTATAAAAATTGTTTATGTGTTGCCTAATCAATCTTATTGGATTTCAACTTGAGTAAATAAAAATTTTCCACTGCGTGTGCGTTTGGTAAGAGAAAATTTTGCAAAATAATATATCAAAATAGGTCAGTAATGCTCTTTAGTTAGTAACTTTAAGTCCTTGAATTAGCTTGGCCAACTGATACTAGTCACCCCATAGCGTGATATATCAATTTACTGTGAAACTGGAAAATTTGTCCATCTCTACCACTACCCATCCAAAGTCTAATATCTTGCGCAAGTGTTACTCAAAATTGCATGAACCAAGTATAGACACGAGTCAATGCAAGAGAGTGCAATCAAAGCAACCAGTGAGTCTTTATCATGCCACAAGCGTCCCACTACAACTGTATTAGTGAGGAGACATTCCAGTGGTGGACTCTGTCACACTGCGCATGGTGCAAGTGTGAGGTACAATTTCATCACGCTCAGCCAGACTGAACCGATTGGCAAGTGTGATAACGATCGTTTCTTTTTGACAATGAATATGTATGGTTGTTTTTCTTTATTAGCGCAATATATATTTATATATATTTATGTATGCGATAAGCAAAAAGGTTTGGGTTAGAGAGCTGGCATGGTGCCATGCATCGCGTGTTGGCACTAGTTGACAAAGCTAAGTACGACCTTGGTAGGACGCGGAACACGTTCCACTGCCTCGTACGCTTCGATTGCCTTGTCAAAGTCGTAGACGTTGGTGCCAAATGGCTTGATAGCGCCACGCTCCACCAGAGTGGCCAGATGGCTCAACACGTTAGCGTTGGGTCGGTAGTGAGCCCAACGAAAGTTGATTCCTCGGTGGGTGCAGCTGAGCGAGTCAACCAAGGCATCGGTGACAGTTCCCATCGTCTCACTGCTCAGGCCATACTTCTCGTTGTACTGCAACAGTGGCGAGTTGAGCGTCACATAGGTTGTCTTCTTTTTGTCATACACCGCTCCAGTGCCGCTCTCAGTTTTAGCTGGATTTCGTTTAACGATATCAGCAATGATTTCGTAATTTTTGCGAGAGGCTGACGGCGAGGAGGCATCGAGAATAAAGTCAAACGTATTCGGGTATTGGTTCAGGAAATCCTTGGTCTGCTGGTAGTCAATGCACTGGTTAGGCTTGGCTAACTCACTCAACCACTCGAGTGAGTCCTTCGAGCAGGTGGTGGTTACGTTGGCGCCCCAGTACTTGAGCAGCTGAACAGCAAAGCAACCTACTCCGCCACTGCCACCCATCACTAGCACACTGTCAATATGGATTCAAGTCAGCTTCAGCGCAAACCTTAGCTCAAGCAAGCACTTACTTTTTGTTAAGTGCTTTTAAAGCATTTAGCTGACCAAAGACAGTAATGGCAGACCAAGCAGTTAGGCCTACATAAGGCAATGCAGCGGCTTCCACGTTTGTCAAGTTGCTAGGCTTAATGCTCACCTATGTACTTTTATTATATTTATGTTGCGAGATTTATTGCGCATACTAACCGATTTGTCCGAAGTGACTAAAAAGTCAGTGTGTGATCCGTTTTCATAAGGTGGAACGATACCCCAAACTAGATCCCCAGGTTTATAAGACCACACAGCCTTACCACAGGCCATTATTTGGCCCACAAAGTCGCGACCCAAAGTGATTGGCAATCGATCCCACTTGACCGGTTCGAAGCCATTGTAGTCTACCATATTGGACAAGTATGGTATTGCATTGGTCTTACCGCGAGTCATAGCTACATCCAATTTGTTCACGCTTGAAGCTAGCACCTTAACCAAAAGACCATCCGGGTTGGTTACCACCGGCAGTTGGTTGGTTTCGCTCAACTTCACAGCTTCTTTCAGGTCCGAATGATAACGAATCACCTTCCAGGATCGCTGTGAAACATCACGCTTTGGTTGCATTCGAACTTCGCTAATAATAGCTCGCGCCACAAGCAAGCGAGACAGGGTCTGCATTGAGCCTCGTCCAAACTTCATTTTCTTGGCCAGGAATCCGTTAGAGTTACCACGAGTTAAAGATAGTTTGACTTGATCAGCCGATCTTCAATTACCAGACGTTTAACTGTAAGACGTAGACTTGTATGTAAGTGGTTGAGTGGAAGATGGGTTAGTGGAAAGTAGTGAACGACAATCGCCAGATAAATCACGAAATACGATAAAAATTACTTGACTGAGACATCATCATGGCTTGGTTTCGTATGGACTGAGAAAACATCGAGACTTGAGTTAGAGTTGGAGTCAAATGCAAAGAAATGTGGCGGTTACTAGCGCTCTGACAAACCACTATTTATACTGTATCACCGAACGGAAAAGAGAGAACTTTGCCTCGCCGGTTTTTGCCTGTACATTGCGTCTGGTGATGGGGAGTTGAGCTATAATTAACAATCCTAAACTGGTGATCGGCGAGTTATCGGGTGCACCGAGAACTGTGAACAACTACATATCTAAGATAGGACCCAAGTGTCACCTTAAGAGAGGCACCGCACACCACGCCACAACCAACATGGACTCTGGTCCGAGCCTATATTGAAAAACAAGCAATCACGATCGACGTCAATTGCAAAGACTTCTTCGGCAATATTAGATACTGCAGACGCCACTGGGACTCAAAGTGTATGTGTAACGCAAATGCGATCGGATGCTTATGACGACGCACAAACAAAAGGACAACCTAAAAACGGCACTTGTTCCCGATAATCGTGTGCGTCAATCGATCAAGTTTGGCGTACTGTAAACAACTGGAACGTTCGACTCACAATCAAATCAACTGGTTTTACCACCTCAGCGATTACATACTAGGCCCTTCGTATCAGTCGATTTTTAGTTTAACCTTGGGCGGTGGCTTGACCAAAGCATCATTTCAAACATCAATAGCATAAACATTAAATCATAACAAATATCTTACATAGAGTCTACACTAGTATTATCAGTCGTTTGGAAAATATTGAACTTGGCACTGTTTACATTAATTGTAACTGGGTTCTCCAAGAATCAACACGAGGCCTCTGACTTCAAGGTTCAGATTCAGTGCAATAACCCAGCCTGATAAAGAATGAGTGGTCTAACTTCAAGTTGCAAATAAACTTTCTACTATTTATTGAAAAAACTACACAGGCATGAGGTAATTTCCGTAAATAGGTTGGTTCAACTTCTCATAGTATACTAACAGGCTTTGTTAGTAAATGTCAACAATGTAGTGGGACTGAGCACCAACTTACGACCCTCTTAACAGAAAATTTCTCATGGTCTACTTACAGGCTCTGTTTAGTTCGTAGTAGCAATAGAGCTTACATCTACTTGTCATTCTTATAAACTAAGTAATATTTTTAGCAAATTTTAAATTTTTTAATATTAATACTCTCAATAGTTGGTAACATGTTAAAAATACAATTTGTGGAATTTGGCAACAATACTCTGTGTTGTCTTTTCCCTTGTAAAGCAATCCTTTTCTTATTGTAAGCAGCTATTTTCAGATTTTGGCGGATATTTCTATTTTTGGTGTCCTGGGCAAACAGTCCCAGTCTAATAAGTTATTAGTAATAACACAAAAAGTATGTCTGATATCATGCTATTAAACATCTCACAATTGACACAATGAGTAGTCGAATTGAAGGGAAAATAACAACTAACAGGGTCTTTCAGTAGGTGATCTCTCTCTTTTTCTGGGTCCACTTGATAACACAGTGCGAATTTCGCTCTAGTATCCGACAATCCCAACACATCATTACGTTTTTAGACTCCTGGCCGTTCTTCCTGACATCAACCAGACTTTGAGTTTGCTACTGATCTTTCTCGCAAGCTTCCACAAATGACGTCTTGAGATTGTGGACATACCATGACATATCATACCAACTGCTTCTTGGATAATATTACTGCTAATCTCTGACGATGTTCAATGACTAATGGCTGTGGAACTTGAAGCCAAAAGGCATCCTATTTCTGCCACTATGTTGTGATCAGCATCATTGTTCGACAATTTCATTGATACAATAGGGACAATGTCGAGAATAAAGAAAATTGCTGCTTACAAGAATAAAGGAGTAGCTTTATACACAACAACACAGGACATTGTTGCCAAACTCCATAAATTGCATTTTCAACGTGTACTGAACTATATTAATATAAAAATCAAAATTTGCTAAAAATTCTTACAAGAATGCCATAAGTAGATGTTAAGCACTACAGTAAGTTTTATTGCTATTACGAACTAACAAGGCCTGTAAGTAGACCATGAGGGATTTTCTGTTAAGAGGGTCGTAAGTTGGTGCTCAGTCCCACCACTGTCGACATTTACTAACAAGGCCTGTTGGTATACTATGATAAGTTGAACCAACCTACTCACGGAAACTACCTCTGCTTGAGATTGTAACTCGGTGAGGTATGCCTTGATTATATGCCCATAGTTTCCTCGTGTTCTATATTTAGTGCAGATATGGGACGGTATTCTTCGCTTCATGTTAAGTTCAAGTTCAATTTGAACTTATTGTGACAAATTAATTAAAAATTTATATACAATTAAAATTAATGTTAAACTTTAGTTTATCTTAAACTCAAGTTTTATTTAAAATAACGAACTTTAAATACGATTGTGAAACGAAACTATGCAAAACTTGAACTTAAGTTGAGCTAGAACTGTTGTGAGTGAGTTGGGTTTATATTAAAGAAGGGGTAGAAATAAATTCGGATAGTTGTGAATGTCTATCCTCACCCATCCCAACGATTTACTATTCCGAATCTATCCTCACACATGCCAACTCGCCGATAGGATGCCTTTGATTGCAATCCAACTTATGTTTGTACTGTTTTGGACAGGATATTCTAACTTTTTGATGATGAATTAAGTTAATGACGACTGAATGCGTCATTCCACTTGAACTTCCATGAATGCCTTGATTTGTGCGTCTAGTAATAAAAATTGTAATAAGTAAAAATTTATGTTAATTGGTGATTAAAAACAGTTAAGATTATGAAATAAATCAATGTTATTTAGCTTTCAAGACTAAATTGATACCAATGTCATGTAAATTGTGCCTTATTTTTTTCGAAACACTAAAATTTATTATAAATTCAAATTTATTAATTATTATTAACGTACATTTAAATAAAATTTAATATCAAAACTTAAAGTTATCATATGCATTAACTTTAAATCAATTCTATTAAAATAATTGTTGAGTTTAATTTTTTTTAAAAATTTTATAATATAATCGTTTGAGTGAGAAGCGATATATCAAACAATCGTTTACTAATTTCTTTATATAGTATAAATTAATTCAAGTAAAAATATATTGGATTTGAAAGTACTAAAAATGCTAAATTAATTTTGTTGTTTGTAAAAATTAATAATAATTATTTTATCGTGGCAATTTTATAAACGATGGTAAGAAAAGTTGTCCATTACCAAGACAGCACAGCAATTCTACTACTGGTATATATAGTGAACTAGGAAATAAAAAATAAACAAAGTTATCCTCAAATTATTTTTAAATTTAATTTAAAATTTTATTATTGGTTTGAAGAATAAATTAATAATATATTATTAGGTATATTCCAATAAGTTTTTAAAAACTCGTATACTTTTTACTTCTGATCCCACAGATGGCGCCCCTAAATCTATATTTACACATGCAGGAATACTTTTTAAAAATCAAATTGTAATTATTTTAATCAATTGATTCAATTTCTAATGTTTATTTTAGATTCCCAATACCCAAAACTAATTTGTTTCTTTTTGCATATTTAATATTTGTATATGAAATTTGCATATAATTTTCATAAATGTAAAGAAACGATGACAAAAGACGAAAAAGCCGATAGTGAGCTGGATTGGGCACTCACCAAGCCTCGTATCAGTTTTTTAAAAGCAAGTTATACACCAATATTTAAATTTAATTTTAAAAACTTAATAATATATAAGCTGAAAGTTTTAAATATTGGTTTCAAGAATAAATTAATCTTTTTTAAAGATTAATCTGTAATTATTTTAATCAATTGACCTAATATCTAATGTTTATTTTAATTTCAAATACCCAAAACTAATTTGTTTATTTTTAAGTATATAAAATTTGCATATTATTTGCATAAATAGCAAAAAACGATAGTGAAAAACGAGAAAGTCGATAGTGAGCTGGAGTCGGCACTCACCTAGCGACGTGTCATCATCAGGCGGGAGTCATTAGGAGGGAGCGAGCGAAGGCAGTCGGAAGCGATGGCTGAGTTGGCTTGCTCCTCACTTCCAGTCGGCGTCAAGTCACTGCATATACACTAAAACTAGGCGGAGCAAGCGTGTACTTTGCCCTTCGCGGTGTGTGGCATGCACAAAGGCTTGCCGCCGGCCGCCCAAGTGAACAGACATTTGTTTTATTTATTTCCACGTCTTGCTCCTCACCGGCCGCTTTCTCTCTCTCTCTCTCTCTCTCTCTCTCTCTCTTTCTGTTTCTCTCTGTATTGGAGGTGAGTTTGTATGAGTTTGAGTGTGCGTGAGTGTGTTGTGCGTGAGTGTGAGTGTGTTGTGCGTGAGTGTGTTCAGCGCTGTCTCGTTTGTCCCATTCGGCTCGGGTCCTCTCACCAGACCGACTCAGTTTTCCAACCGATCCGTAGCGTGAAGCCACATCATCTGGCCCTTGGGAGTGAGTGAGTTACACATATATTCTCCGGTTCGGTTGTTACCGGCCAGAGCGCCATGGCTCCCACCAAACGCCAACTCTAGCCCTGCATCCAAATTCGCACTCCGCCATTTATCAGACTTGACTCCTAACAGACCACGAAATTTCTCCTCCCTTGCCTACCACCACTTTGAAACTTTGATTTCGTTGCTTATCTACCCCCACTTAGTTTACACTTGACGCAATTTCGTACGACGCATGTTCGACAACGATCTCCTCATTTTATTTTTAAAGTATATATTTCTCGACTTTACCCAGTCAACTGATACTTGGTTTGTGTTCATCAACTGCGTTAACCACTGTCAGACACTTATTCGCGCCTTATTTTTCCTTGGTATGGATTTAAACTTAATAACCAGCATTTTTGTTTGGGAACTTTTTTCTACACTGGTTTGTTTTGCGGTCACTTTCAAGATCAGTAACACAAATCAGTGTATGAGAAAGTGCTGGTTAAGTCTAAAGCCATATAATATGTATAGCTCTAAACTTAACCTTCATTTTTGTTCGGGAACTTTCTCTAACACTAGTTTGTGCTGCGACCACTTTCAAGACAAGTAACACAAATTATTGTATAAGAAAGTTCCCGGAAAAAATGTTGGTTAAGTTTAAAGCCATATTTAATGTAACAAATTTGCAATTACGACTATAGAATTATTATTTCATAAACGGCTACTGTTTTCATTTTAAGGTACGTATTTTATGGTTTATATAATTTATAATTTAGTGTGGTGAAACAAACTAAACGGATTAAACAGATCCGCCACCATATCATTTATGTATGCACAATGAGCTGATGCACATTTTCCCTTGTATTTTTTATGATTCACGGTATTGCACACTGCATTATCTCCATTCCTATCCAATTACACACTGGGATCAGTTGGTTGTGCTCTTGTCAGTAGCATTCAAGGTTACCATGGAGCAGCTTGAAAATATCTACGCTGCTCAAAGTGTTGCCGAGGAAGTGTGTCACAAGCTTGGCACCAACGTCGATTCTGGCTTGTCTTGGAACGAGGCTGATCGTCGGCTTAAGATGTTCGGCTTCAATGAGCTTTCAGTGAAACCTCCAGACAGTCTCCTGATGAAGTATTTAGAACAGGCATGTTATTTTTATATTAATATAAGTTTACTTTAACTAATCATCGTTTTTAATTTATTCATAGTTTAAAAATCCACTTATTATTCTTCTTCTGGGCTCCGCTTTTGTGAGCGTTTGCATGCAGCAGTTTGATGATGCTTTTAGCATTACTACTGTAAGTAAACTTTCACTCAATGCATTTTATTGTTATATATAATACATAAATCTAAATTTTAATGTGAAAGGCTATCATTATTGTTGTGACTGTCGCCTTTGTTCAAGAGTATCGCTCCGAGAAATCACTGGAAGAATTAAACAAACTCGTCCCGCCAACTTGTCGTTGCATTCGCGGTGGTCAAGTACAAACATTCTACGCCAAATATCTGGTACCGGGTGATATAGTTCTACTTGCCACCGGTGACCGTGTTCCCGCTGATTTGCGTCTTCTCGATGCAGTGGACTTGTCAATTGATGAGAGCAGTTTTACCGGTGAAACTGAACCTGCTCATAAATCAGTAGAAACGCTTTCGGGTAAAATGTCTCCCACTTGTGTGTCCAACAAAACCAATATAGCTTTCATGGGAACGTTGGTCTGCTGTGGCAATGGACGCGGTGTTGTTGTTAACACTGGTGCTAAATCGGAATTCGGGGAAATTTTCAAGCTAATGCAGTCGGAAGAGGCACCGAAGACGCCACTGCAGAAGAGCATGGACACACTCGGCACTCAACTCTCCTTCTACTCGTTTGGAATCATATTTGTGATTATGTTTTTGGGGTGGATTCAAGGCCGTCCACTGATGGAGATGTTCAACATTGGTGTCTCCTTGGCAGTAGCAGCAATACCGGAAGGTTTGCCCATTGTGGTGACTGTAACTTTGGCTTTGGGTGTGATGCGAATGGCAAAACAAAATGCCGTCATAAAGCGTTTGCCTACTGTAGAAACTCTTGGTTGTGCCACCGTGATTTGCTCAGACAAGACTGGTACTCTTACCAAAAACGAAATGACCGCTACTGCACTAATCACCTCTGAACTCTACGCTGCGGACATAACTGGAATCGGTTATAACAATTTGGGTGAAGTGATTCTCACTGGCGCTCAAAACGAAACTACCGCTCGCCAAATGGAGTCGATTCGACGACTTTTGAAGGTTGGATGCATCTGTAACAACGCTATTATTACCGATGGTCGACTTTTTGGTCAACCAACCGAGGGAGCTATTATTGCCGCGGCATCTAAACTTAATCTTGACAATATTCGTGAACAGTATGTCCGTCTGGAAGAGATGCCTTTTTCATCAGCTCAAAAAATAATGGCAGTGAAAGCAGCCCTTAAGCCGGCAAACAATGATGAGTTCCACGTTAACTGCGAACCTAAGTATTATGTCAAAGGCGCCATTGAAATGCTACTTCCACGTTGCACTCATTACGCGCACAACGATTTAATACATCCATTGGACAGTAATAAAACTAAGCAGTTTATAAATGAAGCGCACAACCTCGGCAAGAAAGGACTTAGAGGTTTGTTATATATTGCATTGTTATTCACTTTTTAATTTTATATTTTCCCTTTGGTTGCAGTTTTATCAATGGCTTATGGTAACGATGTCAGTTGTCTGACATTTCTTGGTATGATTGGTATTCTTGATCCTCCACGTACCGGTGTGCGCGATGCCATTCTCACTCTACGCACCTCTGGTGTTGAAGTGAAAATGTTGACTGGTGATGCGGAAGAAACTGCCTCGGCAATCGGTTTACGATTGGGCCTTACTTCGCAAGATATGTGCTCTCTTTCTGGCGAACAGATAAATGAGATGGATGATCTCGCCTTAGACCGAATGATCTCACGTGTTTCCATTTTCTACCGAGTGGGACCTAGTCATAAGCTGCGCATTGTCAAAGCACTTCAAAACCAAGGGTACATTGTCGGCATGACTGGTGATGGAGTCAACGATGGAGTGGCACTAAAGAAGGCGGACATTGGCATTGCTATGGGTCGCACTGGCACTGATGTGTGCAAAGAGGCAGCCGATATGATCTTAGTGAACGACGATTTTTTCACTATTATGTAAGTCTAGTCATGTTATAAAATAGTACATGTTTAATTTACTATTATGCTATTTTAGGCTTGCCATTGAAGAAGGAAAGAGCATCTTTTACAATATACGTAACTTTGTGCGTTTCCAACTGAGCACGTAAGATTGTTGATCGTAAGCTGTTGACTTGAATGTTAACTTGTGTTGTATCTTAGATCAATTGCTGCCTTGTCTCTTATCGCAATCTCAACGCTAATGCGTATTCCTAATCCACTGAATGCGATGCAAATTTTGTGGATTAATATTATCATGGATGGCCCACCAGCGCAGAGTTTAGGCGTTGAGCCAGTTGACCCCGACATTATTTCTCAGCCACCACGGAATGTCAAAGAACCGATGATAACCAAGGAGCTCGTGTTTAACGTAATCATTTCCTCGTTGATCATCATATGCGGTACTTTGTTTGTCTTTGTCAAAGAGGTATGATTCCACAATAACACCATTTATAACTTAAAATAATTTACTAAACATTGATTTGTTTAGATGAGTGACAATGTAGTGACTCCACGTGATACCACTATGACATTTACGTGTTTCGTCTTCTTTGACATGTTCAACGCTCTCAGTTGTCGATCTCAGGTATAATTGATTCCAATTCATGTCTAATATGTTATTGATTAAAATTTATTATTTATTTTTTTGCAGACTAAATCTATTTTTAGCGTTGGTCTTCTTGCCAACCGTCCATTTTTGATTGCAGTAGCCTTGTCTCTGGTGGGCCAGATGCTAGTGATATACGTGCCTTTCTTTCAGCGCATTTTTGTCACCGAAGCCTTGACATTGGAAGACATTCTATTTTTGCTCACCATCACCTCGAGCGTTTTCATCGTGTCCGAAATGCGTAAATTCTATCAACGGTACATATCACGTGACATGAAGACTAATTTAAATGAAAAGAACGTAAAAAGTAAATTCTACATGGTTTGAATGTTTCAATTTGTGAAATTTACATTGTTGTCCAAACAAATGTGACACGTCATGTTGCATAATGTCCAAGTTGGCATTGCTCGGCGTATAACTATTATTATCTATTTTTATACATAAGCTCAATTGTACAAACTGTCAAATTTAGCACACACTCTCATGCCAAACTCTGATCAGACAATTGCACACTACTTGTTTTGTAACGTCATCGTGATAACTTTTTTTCAATATTACCTGCAAATTCAGTTTTTAATATGTGATTTTTTGCCTTAACTACTTGCCAAACTTAAACACACACGCTAATACACATTCACTAAAACCTTTTTAATTTTTATATCCCAAAGACTACTTTATCATAATCTACATACATAATTTAAATTAACTGCTTATTTTCCAATTTTAAACTATAAATTGCTACACACACACACATACACACACCAAAACAGCAATTTTTTAATACATTTTCTACAACACCCGAAACACACTTTTCATTGTCATGTTGCATAAAGTCCTTTGTGTAATTGCTCGACAATGTTTCAAAACCCAAAACTAACTAATGCACTGATATATCATAACGTTTTTTTCCTGTTAAATGTTAGAATTATTAAATTGTTTATAACTTAATGTTCTTCAATGTTTAAAATTTCAGAAATTTGATTAATAAAATAATTTAATTATCCAAAATTGATGAGATCAGTACCGGATTCAGTCCTGGATATAAATGGTTACATTGCTCTACTGTTTGTTTGTGACGAGCCCAAGTATTATGTGATTGGTCAAAACAAGCTTGGAGTTCTCGGAGTTGGCGAAGTAGACAAAGTGACTGAACTCATGGAAATTGTTGAACTACGTGGCAATATTTTAATCAAGTTGCCCCGAGCAATGACTCCATCCAAAACCGACCAGTGTTAGTGATGCGCGATGTCAACATGGTCTCGTGTGGCAGAAATCACACTGCCGCGATTGTTAAGGACGGATCGGTGTGGTGTTGGGGAGATAATCGCGGTTTTCAACCTGGCTTATCTCGTAATGTACGTCAACAGTACCTATTCAAGTGAAAGGTTTATTGAATGGAAAACGTGTGGTTCAAATTAGCTGCAATTTGAACAACATTACCATGGCACTGACAGAAGATGCACAACTTTACCAGTGGGGATCGTATCAGGGCGCTAGCAAATTCAAAAGTTTATGTTATGTGCCAATGCCCGATGGACATTCAATTGCAACATTTAGTGCTGCTATGCACTATATCTGACTTGTTTTGAACAGTTATTAAATTCCGATTTATTACCACTATCATCATCTTCAACATTATTATTTGAAACTTGTAATTCTAAAATATATATTTTTAATCAATTTTATATTAAACAAAATTATAATTCATACAACAAATAAAAGTAAATCATGTTGATATAGCAGTACATTCAAATCATTGGTTAGTTTTGGTTTGGAAGCATGGAAACTTGAGAGACATTATAATGCCTAATTAAGCAACATAGCAATGAAACATGGAGTTCAAATATTTTTGTGAGAAATGAATTAACAGTTTTTGTTTAGGTGTGTGTAGCAATTTATAATTAAAATTTGTAATGTTTTTATAAAACAAGTTTAATGTGCAATTAT
>WURS02173365.1:0-21100 GCA_011762765.2 Rhinocypha anisoptera
ATTCCCTTGTGTTCATCTTTATATGTTTTCCTATCCTCTTTCCAAATTCCTATCCCATTTTATATATATATATATATGTCCCTTGATCTGCCCCGCTGGGACTTCCCATCAATTTTTTCTCCTTCTATTATATTCTTCACGAAAGCATTATGCCTCAGGGTGTGTCCTATATCCATCTTATTCTTCTTTTCCTTATAGTACTCCACATTGACTCACCTCCCTCCGCTCTTCTGTACACTTCCTCATTCTTAACTCTATATCCGTCCACTTTATTCTCAGAATTATCCTCCAGCACCAAGTTTCGAAGGCTTCTATTCTTCTTTGGTCTGTTTTTTCAATGGTCCATATCTCCGACCTATAGAATGCCTTTCTCCATACGATCACGTATTGTCTCTTTGCTTGGAGTGATATCTTTCTTGAGCATATCGGCTGTCTCTTAGTCACGAATGATTTCTTAGATTGAGCTAGTTTGCACTTGACATCCGTCATAATATAAATTCCACTCCAGAGTACATATAATGTAAATTCCACTCCATAATTATCAGTTTCCCGCTATTTGGAAATCATCACTGGTGATACCCATGAACAAAGTGAAGAATCCTACAAAACCTTCTGTCTATAGGACTATCTCCATCCTATGCTAAATGTCTCGAGCGTGTAGTCTACAACCAACTTTTTGCCTCTACCACCTCGCGAGAGACATGGGGAGTCACACCAGTCAGGTTTTCCGACCACGATCAAGCACGCGGACACCTTTGATCAAAATAACGGATGACGTTCGCAAGGGCGTGGACCATGAAACGGTCACGATTCTAGCTGTGTCCGAATTCAGCAAATAATTTGATCGTGTAGAGCACCGTCTTGTATTTGTAAAAAAATGGCGCGTTGCCAAAAAACCTTACCGCCGTTGTACTGAATCGGTTCTTCTCCTATTTAACGGGGCGTAGACGGACTGTGAAGGACCGGGCCGCTAATATCTCCGGCTGGCGACCCGTAACGAGTGCTGTCCCGCAAGGTTATGCCCTTGGTCCATTGTTGTTTTCCTTGTGTATGTTGGATCTTGCTCACTAACTCGAGTTTTGCAAATATATGCTTTATGCCGACGATGTCCAAATATATCTTCACTGTACACCCAGTGAACTTAATATAAATATTGATGAAATAAAAGCTGATCTTGATGCGGTCTCTGACTGGTCTGTAAAAATTTGTTTTACTCTTAATTCACAAAAGCTTAAATCAACGTTTTTAGGTAGCTGTGAACTCATTTAAAAAATCGATCTTGATCATATTACGTAAGTTACGGTTGGTGATAGCCAAATACTATATTCAATAAATTTCAATAAAACTTCCAACATTGCCTTGGGAATAGGAATGATTGTACTCCGAACAAAGCTTCAAGAATACTTAATTACTTAAGGTTCAAAGGTACCTCTTAAATGAAAAAGTCAGAAAGATAGTAATAACCACTTTGATTATCCCCCTGATTAACTACTGATGAGACATGGAACCTAAAACTGGTCCATGAGGAAGGATGAGGAGCATTGATTGGAGGTTTTTGAGATGTGGGTTTAGCGACGGATGGAGAGTGTGAAGTGGACGGAGAGAGAGGAAAACTAATGAAGAAGAGGGCTGAGGAGATATATATATATATATACTCATTCATACAGAAGTAACCGCCATGGCGAAAATACAACATTGAAATTATAGTAAATTAGGAAAGGGATAGGAACACATAAAAGGACGAACACAATATGTGGTAGAAAATATTGATGGAAACCGACAATTTCATATGAGAAAAAAGTTCTGTCCTCAGCCGGGACTTGAACCCGGACTTCCCAATTGCCCATCGGGCGTGCTGACCGTTACACCACCGAGAACTTCGTCCTCACACATGCATTTGAAGGCCTAATATATCCAGCTGTTGTCATTTCGGCTTTGCCGCCAACAGATGGAGTTGGGTAGCTGAGATTCATACCACTGTAGAAGAAGGAACAAACACAATATTATTATATTTTTTTCTCATAGTTCTCTCAGACTGACGAAGGGGCAAGAGGGTCCCGAAATATTTCTCCGTTATATGAGTCTTTCTTATTACCTATTTCTGTGTGTGTGTGTATAAGTGTGTGCGTGTGTTCGTGTTTGCTGCTCGTCTGAGTTTTCCTGAAGTGTACATATATATATTTTTTTAAATATACTTTTATTTTCCTTATGTGACCATAGTGAATTTACCATGTAGGCCAATCAAATTTTATTAACCTTTAAACCGTAAGTTCAAACTTGAGCCTTCGAGCATTATTAGATAATGCCTTAAATAAATACACTTTTTTGACACCAACCAATTCAGAAAGTGTATACAATAGAGGTGGGTTTGAAACTTGATGTTTGAGTGATATGCTTACTGGGGCCGGAACTTAAAATGGAGAACATTTTTTGAGAACGGTGAACTTGGTATTTATAAGCAATCAGTCGAGTCACGAGACATGTTCAGTTTTCTGTAAAATTCCTAAGGCGTATCTTCATTTGATCTCTGCATGATTTCTCTGCATTTGATGTCTTGTTGGATTAACAAGGGTTTCATCAGAAATCCTACTGGCGTCTTCAGATCGAAGGTTCAATTAACATATCTTTATATTAGTACAAAACCCGTTATGTTACCGACGATTGGTGTCCAAAAACAAAGCACATAGGGCAGAATTGGCTAACTTTTTAGCGATTGAGTGTCAAAGTTCATGAAATAAGAATGTGCTAACTTGATTCGAGTACCAACCCATCGAGTGAGATTGAGATATCGATTATTTTTTATGTTTATAAGAAGCACGGGGTATTTTCACAATAAAAACAATTTAAAAAATGATATTCACAATTATATGATTTAAAGGTCAAATATTTTATTAAAGTGCGTAACAAATGTAAAGAATGGAATGAAATATCATACGAAATTTCTAGCTGTTCTTAATTTCATTTCAGTGCATGTAGAAAAACATGAAATTACAATAAATTTATAATTTTATTTTTTAAAATTAAAACATATCGGTGGCAGTATTAAATAATTATGATAAATATCAGTCGTCAAATACAAAACTCAGTCTGATCATTTATGAGTTTTTTCGACCATGTCTGATCAAAACTCCCAGTGGAATTACCCTTTAATGCCGTCACGGCTCCATCTGCCAAAAGTAATTGCTCCGTAAGGTACTGATGCCACGAGACACCCGACCTAGGGTATCACTAATCTTTAGGTTTCTGACGATAATCATATCAATGTTATTTCATTAATCTAAAATGCGGGAGACATATCACAAATTCCAGTCAGCCTGACTCCTAAATTGTATTAATCGGCAGTACTTCTTGCAAGGGTGTCGACAGCTTCCGCACGAGGGAGGAACAACTTGAAGTTTTGTAGAGCTTGTAGGGAAAGACGCGGACATAATAAACCAGGAAAATCAGTCTGAATCCGGCCAATCCTCGACCAATCAGGAAGCATGTGGGACCACGTCACAAACGCCGTGCACTCTTTTGTTACAATGTTATATTTTTAGAGGTCCACCATTCTTCACATCCTTAAATATAATAGAAAACGGATTTTTAGTTCTAAACTTTTTTTCGTACTCTCTCAATTTTTTATGCTTTTATGTTTTCTCGTAATTCGTTTGTCTAGTGGAGGGAAACTGACCCACCCCACTGACAACGCTGATGACCGCATTGCATGAATTCACACCTGAGAACACATGGAACAAGGTAGTATTTTATTTTTGCTTCACTTCGAACGCCGAGCCTAATCGTTACTTTTCTCGATTGCGCTTCGTCCCTCTGCTTCTTCTAGGGGCTTACTGAGTGTGCTGTGCGGGTGGGAGAAATACTGGTGCTAGGTGAATGTGAAAAGTGAGAGTGGGGACGGAATGAAAGAGAGAATGGCAGTCACAGCGGCTTACTTTCCCAGAGTCCACTAGAAGAGAGAGAACTGCTCGGTTTGTGCAAACTGACACTGTGCCGTCCTCATCCCCGCCCCCCCTCTCTCTCTCTTCCTTCCCCAACCCCCTCTTGCCACGTATTACTACCTTCACCGAGTTTCAAGACCCTATCCATTCCTATGCATTCCACTGCCGTCATGCACCCCTTCCCCCCACTCTCTCCCGCCATAGTCAGCCCTCCCACTCTCGTCTACCTGACACTAGCGTTGTGTTGAATTGCTAAGTCCCGGCAATCTTTCTTAGCAGTGGATAATTTTGTGATGTTTTAATTTTATGATGCGCGTTACTGGACCTCTCACAATGTTGCTGGATAGATCACCAACGTTTTCGATGGTCCCAACCCACCAGATGGCAGGCTAGTTAGTATATCCAATTCGTATATACGAGGATAACCCCAGAAGTACGCGACCTGACGTATAGACGTCGCTTGTTGTTTAAAAAAAATACTGTGTTCGCAAGTTTCAACCTTATAAAGGTCAAGTTTGAAGTTTTAAGATACTTAGTTGTTTATTATTTGCTTGACAACCATCGATAACGAACACCCTGGGTGAATTTGTAACCATGGAAAAAGTTGGTCAGCGTTAAGTGATACAATACTTTAATTTGAAAGGTCTCAGTCCAACCGATATCTAAACGGAGCTACATTCTACTTTGGGGGAGTCTACTCCTTCCTTTACTACGGTAAAATATTGGGTGACAGAGTTTAAACAAGGTCTTACGAGCTGCTAAGACGAGTATCACAGTAGTCAACCAAATGAAGTGACTACGCAAGAAACGATGAAAAAAATCCACAAAATGGTATTGGATGATCGTCGACTGAAACTGCGCGAAGCTATAAGACATGGTAGGCATGTCAAAAAGTGCTTCACATCGCATATTGACTGAAAATTTGGATATGAGAAAGTTGTGCGCAAGATGGGTGCCGCGGTTACTCACTATGGAACAAAAACAGCGCAATGAGGATGTTTCAATCGAGTGTTTGGCGAAAATTTACAGCATTAAAACCGAGTTTTTTCGTCGATCAATACAAAGATCAAACATGGGTTCATCACTTCAAACCTGAGACGAATTAACAGTCAAAACAATGAATATGAAAGGGGAAAATCTGCTCCAAAGAAGGCGAAGAGAGTTCCATCTGCAGGCAAGGTTATGGCGTCCTTTTTTGGGATGAGAGTGGGATAGTTTTCATTGATTATCTTCAGAAAGGAAAAGCAATCAACGACGAGTATTGTGAGAACTTATTGCAGCGTTTAAGTGATGCAATCAAGAAAAAAAAGGCCGTATTTAGCAAAAAAGAAAGGTTCGTTTCGCCAAGACAATGCTCCAGTTCACACATCCGTTATCGCGATGGCAAAAATCAATGAGTTAAAGTCTGAATTGTTTCCTCAAGCACCGTATTTGCCGTAGCTCCCTCGGATTATTTTCTGTTTCCAAACTTGAAAAAAACGGCTTGGTGATAAAATATTTTCCGCCAAATAGGAGATGGCGTCTGCGGCTAATGGCTATATTGACGAGTTTGACGATTCTCACTAATCATGTTATCGGAGCTCTTGAACATCGCCGGGAAAAGTGTATCGAGCTAAAAGGAGATTATGTTCAGAAATAATGACATTTTTTCGCAAATTTTTAACGTCTTCTTTGTGAGGTCACTTCTGGGACCACCCTTGTAGATATCGTAGTATCCATTGACTAGCCATATATTGTATACTTAATATTGATACATCTGGCTCGTCAGTGTATGCCACCTATATACAAAGTGGATATGTTGACTATAGATTAAAAGCGAAATGAATTGCGAACATCCACAGATTAAATCTTTTTATAATGGCTCGAAGTTCAGCGTTACTACACCATCATCTTGTAATGATGGTGTAATAACACTTGAAAATAGAGTCATAATTGAAAAAATTAACTGTGGAAGCATTTCATTTCGTCGTGAATCTGTTACTTTACTTAAGTGAACAATTACTTACAGATTAAATTTCCAAGGAAGTCAGTTACTTTCGAGAAGGCAATATTAAGAGTTGAGTGATGAAGATTCAGGCGTGATGTTGTGGAACGCCGAAAGATTCATTTCGACATGAATTAATATTTGAGAGTGATTAAATGTATTTTTTACCTGAGTAATACACAGGAGCAGTCAATGATTTCTAAAGAGAGTTATACGAGTACACCATGACTGATGAATTTATTATTTTCATATATGAAAAAATACTCTCGTCTGGTATAAAACTTCCCGTTTTATCTAAATTTAATTATATTCATCATATAGAATTTATCATCTGTGACGCCATAGATGGAGAGTGTGAACAGTGTCAGGGATAGTCTCTTATTGGCCCCTGGTTAAAATTATCTCTTGGTTCTCGTAATTTCCGTTTTTCTCCACCTCACTTGCATATAGTTTAAATTAATCAGCATTATGCTCATCATCCATTCCCTTCATGCCATATAAAGTCCTTTTCCTCCCTCTACCTTTCAGTCCATTCCACCTTCTAACACTCTCTGCGACATTCTTCCATCTCTTAATGTTGATCTCCTATCAATTTTTTCCCTCTTCTTCGGTTTTCTCCTTTCAACTTATCATTCTCCTGTACCACGCCTAATACGTTGTCATTCGTCTTCCTATCCATTTTATTTCCTTCATTCCTGTCCGTACTCACTTCTCAAACAGTTCCAATCCACGCTTACCCCTTCATCAAAGATATTATTGCGGCCTGGTTATTCGATTGGGTAGCACCCTATAACTCAAAAGTCGAGGATTCGAATCCCGTCCAGCATAAATGCGGAGTACTGCCGCTTTATTCACTCGTTTAACGTTATTCAAAATCTTTTCAGACTGTCGCAACGCTTCTTTCTAAGGAAACTTTAATAGTGAACTTCTAAATAAGCATCCCACTGCGATCTCGTTCCCTGATGGTTGGAACTCGGAAGTTATGGAGACCAGCTGCAAATATACCAAGTACTTACCAGTTAACTCGAGAGAGTTTTTTCCATTGCATCATGGTTGCATGTTTCCTTTGGTGACATTATGTGAGGGCTTTATGATACATGAATTTAATGAATAAGAATAAATATTAACGTCGTAAGAAATGTTATAAAATTTGTTACGTAAAATGTGCAGGGATCATCGAGAGGGTTAACTATGGTAGTTATAAGAAATTAGGGGCGTGACCCTTTTTGAAGGGGCTTGTTTTTCTTCTTGGATATCAACACAACTCCGAACAGCAACGCACATATTTTGCATAATACATAAATTATTTATCTTCACCCATTTTCGAGCGGAGAAAATTTTCTTCACTGATCAATCTTCCTTGTAGTGATGAGAGAGCCGCAGCGACATCCACAGTTTTAGTGACCTTGGTCAGAATCACCCGAAAATATTTTTTAATGAAGGATAACCATTGATGACTTTCACTCCTAAAGTCGTGAAATTCAAACATTTGATGAAGGGTTACCTGCTCACTGCTTTAATTATTTGCGCCACATGCTGTTAATTAGAACATTAATGACAACCATTAAATTGGATAACTTTTATGTGGATAACTAAATGTGATAACTTATTTGGTGTCCGCGGGAAAACTCCGGGGATCAGTCAAATCCTCCATTAACTCCATTTTATGAGAAAATGCGGGAGTAATATTGATGACTTATATTTTAATAGCAGCAACCTCATTTAACAATCTAATCAGTCGTCATCGGCGAAATATTTTCACGGAATAGGAATGTTATGAGTCTTTCGACTTCTCTCTATATCACACTTCTGTTTCTTCCACGTCTTTTGTTCTTCTTTTGGTTTGGCCGGGCTCTTAGCTGTTTCGCGAAAAGAAGAAAGGCATAATAGGTGGGATCACTGTAGTTCGTGTTACGTTAGATTAATAATTTATGTAAATAAATAAAGTCATAAACTTAGTTTCGCCCATGAGAAAAAATTATTTTTGATGTAACAGCGTTTTAAACTTAAAGCTTCGAATTCCGCGCCGAAAACAAGAGCCTATTGATGTATGATGACGTATGATGTGTATCCTTAAGTAGATAAGATATGTCTTAAGTCGGTTGTAAGGGTAAATCTTGTGTTTTTTGCACGTTTAACAGGTGGAATGAGTCCAAGAAAAAAGTACGTGTACTGATTAATAGCAAATTGTAAAGCGACATCGTCTAAAACACCAAAGAAGTATTTTTTGTGGTACCAAAGACCCCGAAATGAAGAAGAAGTTGGTTTCTCGCCATAAGAAGCCAACATATTCCATTGGACCAGACAAATCATAGGAAATGTGAACACCATTTTAATGTAATTTCATATAACAACATATATCGCTTACAAAACAGTTAAATCCTTATATTTGCGATGAAAAGAGCAAGAACCTACATTAGATTTCACAAGATGTGATTATTGTTTTGATGTTGGTATGTTTACCGCATAAAATGTTTAGCACGGCGAAACATGGACGGTCGAAACGTTTTTGAATAATACTGTCATTATTTTGGAGCCTTGTCGACGAGCGACGAGAAGTGGAGGAGCTAATGGAAGATGCGTGCTCTGGTTAGGTTTGGTGTCGCAGGACCTTGTTCAATTCAGCAGTCTAGAACTTCGGCTGTAAGGAAAGTCAGGAGAAGAGAACCCGAGGCGTTCGGCGTAACAGGGTGGAGTTCAGGAAGGGAAAGAAGTAGGAGTGTGTGTGCGGAGAGGTCCCAGAGAATGAAGATGACACTTGAGAATTGCAATTGTCTCGATTTGGTGATTTGAGTGACCTTTGTATTGTGGAGAAGAATGGATGGCAATGGAGCCGTTTGATTAAGAATCGTAGCTATGCGATCCATGACTACATACCGATTACGGAGAGCGAAATAGGTACATCTCAAATCTCATTCCCATGTAAATCTATGTCAAATTCTATTTACAGTTCCGATGATCGATTAAAATGTATGGGGTTGATTAAAAGTATAGGCATATCGAATGGGGATATGTATATAAGGAAATATTTCGAGTAAAGCCAGGGTGGCATTAGTCCTACATGGATGGGTATTGATCTTGTCTGCTTGGAGCAGAGGGAAGGGCTGATGTGGCTGATAAGTACATGCATCGAAATATTTCGTTGAATTACAGCCATAATGGAGACTGTGAAAGAATCCCAAATTCCTTTTCATAATTTACTTCAATCCGAAGATTGGTTGACTGCAGCAGTCTTCTATCCTTTCCTATCTAGTGCTATCTCTTTTACCCCTTCATAGTTCTTCTCTCTTACGCGTCTTATAATTTGTCCCTCGGCCTTCCTCACGGGGCCTTCCCCGCTAGGAAGACTGATACAGTTCCTCAAGGCTGATATACTTCCTCGTTCCTAACTCTGTCCGTCCTCTTGATCTTCAGCATCCACTTTCAGCACAATGTTTCGAAGGCTTCTATTCTTACTGCTTCCTATTCTCCCTGCTCACATACTGCTTCCTTTTTTGGAGTGATATCTTTCTTGAGCGTAGTAGCTGCCTCTTCGCCATGCATGCCTTCTTAACCTGAGATAATCTACTTTGATATCCATAGAACTTCTTCTGTCCCCGGTAGGAGCTTCTGTCCCCGGTAGATCCTGCTTCCCTGGTAGGTGAAGGATTCCGGGTGTTCTAATTTCTTCTCTTGTATTCGACGTTCACTCAGCTTCTCTCTTCCGCATACTAATATTTTAGCCTTCCTTCTATATATTATCATGTTGTACTCATTCAGTACTTGCTCCGTAATGTTAAAGATAGTTTGTAGATCTTCACGTTTTTCTGCTATGACTGCGAAACGTAACATGTTAATTTCTTCTCCTTTCACTTTGATTCCTCTGATACCCTTTCTTCTCTTTCCTTTACCGTTTATTCTAGGTATATTTTGAACAGCCCTGGTGAGAGGTTACACCTTTGTCTAACTCATTTATTTATTTTAGCTTCTATTATTCTTTCATTTTCATTGAGGAGACTTGATTCTTATAGAGTTGGAATATTTCGATATATCTTCAGTCGTTGTGATTATTCAATTTTCTTGCTAGATATAAAAATATACGACAGCGAGAATCTTTATGTCAGTGAAAAAACAACGTCAATATCCACTCTGTTTTCATTAAAATCTGCCTTCTGTCATTATTTAGGATGGTCGGGTCGTAATAAAAATGTTGTGGAATTTTCAATGTCGATAGCTGATATGGAGCTTATATCGCATTACGGTGTTTGATATTAAGCATCTCTCCAACTTCGAGAATCTAACACTAGATATAAACAATAGAGAAATAGGGGTGTCTAATAGTGTCTGGTATGGGTTTTGAATGTTAAATTATAACGTTTTGGTCAAAGGTACTTCCATTATTCTGAGAAAGGCGTGCTTGAAATATATCGGAGTGGCGTAATTTGAATCTCTGACACGGAGCTCCCTCGTTCGTGGACCACGCGTATCTAAGAATTTATCTTGGTGTGGGATAAGTACTTTGCTGGTTTCATCCGAGTACCACTGCACTTGGGTATAGAATAATTGCGGCATCAAAATGAGGTTAGTTCCTTGTGCTCCTGACTTTTCTCTGTGCCAATTTAGCATTCATTTAGCGTCTTCGTGATTATAATATTAAATAGGGAATCGGACATTTTACAAACGAAAGGAAACGGTTTCTGGGAAACGAAATAGATAATTTTAACTTTCTTACTTCGGACATTCTTTCCGATGAATGCAGGTGTTTGAAACTCATCAGATGGAGCACACTTATGCTTATCACGGATAAGTAGTAGTAGTATTTTTGTTTATAGGGTGCTTCGACGGCTATGGTCATTTCTCACCTCTTCAATTCATAGAAAAAACCCATCTGCACAAACACAACATCCATTCCCAGGGCGGGATTCGAACCCGCGACTTTTGGGTTAGCCGACGAGCACGCTACCCACCAGGCCAACCCGGTCGGCTTATCACGGATAAAAGTGGAGATGAATCACGAGTGTTTTTTCACTTTTCCTTTGTCCTGTCTATCACTCGAGAATCCGTATTCCAGTGACAGCATCCTGGGCATTCGCCACAACCCTGATCTTTAGCGTTTCGGCTTTAAAGGCTGAAGCCAATGTGGTGGTGATTGGCGCACGTGCTCTGCTCCTCTTCTCCTCTCCATTTCAGTGACCCACATGTGATTCCTAGCAAGGGCGCTGTATGCGCCGGTGATTCAACGATCCGTCGAAATTAATGAGTTTGTACTATAATTATTGTCAGGAGATTAATTACTGCCGGCATCACGTATTGTAATTTCTCATTGTTTTATACTTTATGTTTGTGCCTGCGAATCCAAATAAGTGTTCTTCAACGTCTCCATTCCGTGTTGAAGGAATTATAGATTCATACCCAAACGAGTGCCATTCTATATATTTTTTCAGTTATTACTCACATAACGAGGAGTAATATTTTCACGATATTTAATCTCCTACTGTTGTTGTCTACTTTTGTCTGTTGTGATGTCTACTTTTGGGATCAAGATAAATAATTGAGTACTCACTCGGTTAATTAAAACAATATAATAAGCACTTAATGCTCATAATTCTCTTTAAAGCTTATTGAGATGCAGTTCATAACCATCTTTCCACACATCTTATGTCCAAAAAAATCGCTCTTGATACTATGCCCGTCAAAGTAAAACATCGTGAAGGTGAAGTCATCGTTTTAAGTTCATATTTTACCTGGAAAACAAAATATGAACATGAATCGGATGAAAATCTGGTTGAGTTCGAATCGTATTAAAATCGGAATCGTAAATGAATGTTATCTGAAACTGACAACTTATTCGTTTCGAATCGGTGTATGAAGCAATCGAATCAATTTGAAATCAAAATAAATGGGGAATTGTATCGAAGTAATCGATTTCTTAGTGAATCGAATGTGAATCGCTCATCTCTCAATTGAACGACGAGGACAAAAAATGAGGCTGTGTTGGTATCGGTAGGGGATGGAAACGTTTAGGGAAAATCCGAGAAAGATTGGTCATTAAGTGTTAATGGGATGCTGGAGGTGGAATGGAATCTAGAACTTTAGTTTATCCAAACAGCGGGAGGGAAAGAAGCAGTTTTTTTTAGACTGCATGACTGGGAGGAGGAGGTCATGGAGATGAAGCTTGACTGAAATGTTTTAGGACGAAAAGGATGTGAACTACTTCAGGATCACTAAATTATTTAGAAGAAAGCGCCTTTGATGATCTTATTTTCCGGATCGTGGAAAACCCACCTCTAATTGGCATCGTGCATCCCCAAATGGTGAATAAGATGAGCCAGATGTGCGCCTGGGGCATCCTAAAAACTTTTTCCCTCTCGCCGGAACCTTCCTTCCTCCCATCGCATCACGTAGTGCGTTCAGGAAAAACTAACAGGGTCGGAAACCCTTCAAAAACTGTTGTAGTTTACTCACACTATACATATAGGTCTCGGATTTTATATTTGTGTAATTTGTTGACTGCATATAAATTTCGGGATAACTCACGCTGCGCTTAAAAATATTATTAAAAATCGGAAAGAAGTCAATGAAAAATACCCAATTATCCTCATTACGCAGCTTATTGTATGCATGTTTAAAAATATGACACCCCTAATCATTTTTGGATAGTGTTCACTAAATATTTGTGCATACCATTTACAAGTAAGTTGTGCCGCTCGTTGACTATGAATAAATGTAGGAAATGTTCATACTAAGATGCCAAAGTTTTATTAAAAATCGGTAATTAGCCTAGAGGAAGTGGCTAAAAACATCCAATGTTCTTCATTAGATGAGTTTTTGTACTCACGCTTGCGAATTTGTCATAGATACTTATTATTTTTGGAAAATGGTTACTAAATATTTATAAATATTATTCAAAAATAAACTCCAAAAAAAATGACATTTGGGAAATGTCAACTTGGTAGGTTTGTGATTTTGAAGTGGTTAGGATTAATGATTATTTAAAAACTCTCCCCGTTAATGATTTCCCCTCAATTTTATAGGTGTTTTACTAATTAATGGTTGTTTTTGTGTTTAACTCTTTAAAAAACGTGATACTTTTCGATTTGTTAAGAATAAATTATTTGCGAATGTGGAATTTTCCGTTGCAGTGCTATAGTTAACTAATGATAACTGTGTGAAGTCGAAACCTGGCTATTACCGAATAAAATTGTGGAAAGAAACCAAATTTGTTCATTTACATTTTGCAATGAATCCTTACCACAGAATGACTGCCGAGACAGACTAATTTCCGCTTAGCTTAAAATTAGAAAAATATGTTTAAAATTTGAAACTATAATCTCCAATGATCTTTACGCGCCACAGAGTTAAAAGCTCCAATTTTTTTCTATCCTTTACACTGTCCATAATGTCTATTCTTTCTTTTCTTAATTCTGCTTCTCTTTCCGAACATTCTACATCTCTCCTACTTTTTAACATCCCATCATATCTTAATATTTCTCCCAACCATGACTACCTTCTTCGCATCCCCCCTAGCATTTCCTTATCCTCTCCTAAAATCTTTAACTCCTCCTTATTTGTCTTCCATTCCTTCCGTTTTGTTTCATTTAATCATCTCCATATGTGCATCTCAAACGCCTACGTTTATCTTTTCCTCAAAGACCGCATTTATGAGCCATATAGCGATAATATCGTAAAATCTTTCAATAATCTATTCACAAGGCTCTTTTCTTACGTACCCTCTTTAATTTCTTTTACCTTCTGCATATACATTTCCTTCCCATCTTACCTTTGTATTTCCTAACTAGAGACCAATCAATAGAAAATCAACTCCATGTATTTGGGACAAAATCGAGTAAAAGATAGTCAACAGTTGGAGGTTGTAAAGGGGGATATTCTAAGATGGATCGATGTGTTTGGCAAATCAATTTTTACAAAAAAGCTATGTTATTTCTATTTTACATAAAATTATCACTTTTTCGTTATAAACAATTAAGTCTATAGGCTGAACCATTTTTCGACGAAAATTCTAGTTTCGACTTTTGAAATCTTGTATTCCTTTCATACATTGTTTCAAAAAGTTGAATCTCGATTAATAGGAGGCGAGATATTTTTTATTGTTTAAATCACTGTGACCTTGTTTACAAGAATTAAGAAACCACGGTTTTTTGAATGAAACCATTAATTTGTTTATTTTATAAGTATATGAAAAAGTACTCACGGGATAAACAAATAGCCACATCTTAGCAAAAAATTAACTTTAAGGGTTCTACGACCTCTATTTTTTTTTTACTAATGTGGGCCTTCCTTTAAAGTCATAAAAATGAAATAAAAATGGTTTTTACAAAAAATATTGCAATAACAAAAACACCCGTTTTTAACGGATTTTTATACTTTTAACAGATTCTAATTAACGGAACCAGGTCTACCACCCTTCAAATTGTAGGATGTTTATTGCCTACAAGTTTTGATTTAGGTTTTATTTTGTATTTTCTATACTTTAGCTTACAGATTTTTAAAACTGGCTTTTCGTACCTATAATTGTTTATTGTAATACACCCAACGGTGCAAACCGTCTGCAAACATATAGATCCATCTTAGAATGTCCCTCTTTACAACCTCCAACTGTTGGCTATCTTTTACCGCGTAATGTTTGAAAATTTGTCTATTGATTGGACTACTAACATTCTCCATTTTTCTGTCTCCTACACCATTCCTGGTCTATCTCGTGAGATCTTTTCCAATTAAGTTTTCATCAACTGCAATGTCTTAAAATCTATCCTATTTGCTTTATCTGTTATTTTACCAATACTCTACCCTAATTAAGGTTAGGTTAAGCTAATAGGGTTCTCTTTTTATGGCACTTCGGAGTAAGTAAAACTAGTTAGAACGCACGTCTAAGGGGGCGGAGTTTACATCTGCGTTATTACGGGAAACTACGTGGGTAACAATAAATACCCTGTAGCCTTCATTTTATAACTAATTTATTTGCAGAATACAATAGAAATTAATGTCTTGTGAATTAAATTCATACCCTACTTTAACAAGATTTTCTAAAATACTCCGATATTTTCTTTTGGTGCGATAGAGGATTACGTTTCTTTGTCACGTCAGTCTTAATGTTTTGTAAATGTAAAAGATGAAGATGATCGCAATCGCTGTCTCTTTAACCTAGTTATCACTGATTTTGTCCAGCACTTTTCGTATTTTCGGCGTCTCTTCTTCTTTTCCGACTACCCTTCCATTCCCATCCTTGTATACCCTTCCTCTCCGTCTGAAGAACCTGATTTTAGCGCTGACCAGATTTGAAACAGTATCTTGAAAAAAAATAAATGATCGCATGAAGTAGAGCCGTGGCGCTATTTCATGCGTTCGCCTACCGGCGCGCCGTTGCGACGCGACGGTAGGCATGTCGAGATAAAATTCGCTACAAAGTTACCTGCAACTAACAGAGAAAATAGTCAATGTAAGCATTTTGGTGGACATGGTGATACCCGCGGTAAATCCGAAACCTCGGTTAAGTGAGGCGCGTTATAACCGGATTTTACTGTACTTAATTGTTTTTTCTTATTGGCTATCAAATAAAGAGTGCACATTCAGTCGGACGGTATTCAGCGTTTTTTATTGATAACTAATCTATGTTTGCAGTCCGAAGATTGGTTTTTCTTTCGCAGCTCTAAAACCTATCCTGCCACCTGTCAGACTCTCCATTCTCTGTATTTCCTAACAGTAACATTTCCTTTTTATCTGTTTCTCACATGCTGCCCTTTGGACAACGTCTAGGGCTCTTCCTTCCTAAGGTCCCTTCCAATAATATTATCTATAAACTCTCATGCCTTCACGTGTGTCCTATTAATTCTCCTATTCTAGCATTACATAAGACCCTTATCGCCGAACCTACGGAGCACTTACTCATTATAGTCACTTGGTCTACCCATTTAATGTTTAACATTATTATTTAGCACCACATTTCCATTGATTCCAATCGTTTCTTAATGCGTGATATTGTCCATGTCTCTATTCCGTGTTTTTATGCCTGCAATGGACCTCTTTCTTATTTCCAGACTAATATTATTAGCAGTAAGTGATATTTCTTCTGAAAGAATGCCTTCACTTTTTTTCTATTCTTGGGGTGTTTCTGAGTTTCCCTCTCATACGGATTCGAAAAGAGTTGTTCGAAATCTACGCCACTCTTGAAACTCGGAAAGTCAATCCGGGCGTTTCAGAGCGCTTCCGTACAAATTAAAGATAGGATTCTCATACGGAATCTCTTTGAATGTTTATACCTCGCGAAATGGCTTTCCGAATGCCAAGATAAATATGATTAGAAGTTGTTGTTAGTCAAATAAATGATGACAATTTGCAATTTCCACTTTCAAAAAAGAAAAATGCTAATTGTTCTCATTTATTTGATTGTGGATCGTTTCCACCTGACCCTATAGTGTTTCTTGTTGTAGACGTTATTGTTAGGGTTTAGGGGGATAATGCAGCTTTTATTTATCAATGCATATTTATATTGATGTGCTGCAAGTATATTAGGAGCGTAAAAGCAAGTAAATATGTTAAAAATTTAACAATATCCATTCATATGAAGCCATTGGTTTGTAAGTGTGCACTACGAGTATTATTTTATGAAACTATATAGTTTATAGTCCCATTTTGAGGCAGGCAGATGAATAGATTTATAATATATATCGAAAATATATACGAATGAAACAAGTAAGTTGCATAATTTCGGAAAACGTGTGCTTATATTTGAAGATGTAATTTAATTAGAATACGTGAATTACCCCCGTAGAGTGAGAATAATTCAGTGTTATCGACTGCGCTTGTTGATTTCTATATCGCATAATATAAGGCTTATTTCTTTGAGTTCATTACTCGTTCAATCAGATTTTTCTGATTCATTTTACACTTTTACCAACACTTACCATCTATCAGCTTATTTACTGTTTTCACCAAAGTACTGGTTGAGTATATATGGCGATTGTTGTGCGATTTTTTCAGTGAATATCGGTACAAATAACTAAATTTCCAATGAATCAAAACTAAAAATACTTGCGGATGAGATTTCTAAGAAGACAAGAGCCTATATCAACTCGGATCCCTTCCACGTCATGGACAAATTTTTTCGAGGACTGTATCGCCTTAATAAAGTCTGCATTGAAATCATCTAATGAAATAGATTTCTTTGCCTTATTTAAGTTTAAACAGAATTGCAAATTACTAAAAGAATTCTGGAATACTTCTCACGGCAGTGTTACACAATACTAAAACAACATCGAATTCCATCTATAATAATTTCCACTCAATCATCAGGTGACTGCTTTCCGCTCCTCACTTGTCCCATGAGAACTAGAGAATGACGTTTCATCGAAGTTCCACTGGAATACATACGCCACGTCGCGACGCGTCGTTTCTAAAGTGGAACAAAGTAGACTGACTTTATGGAGGCGAGTCTGAAACACACAGGAGATGGAATTCGAAAGTCATTTCGAATCCGGATCCGTTTTAAAGCGAATACGTTCGGAATTTCCGTAAAATTTGTGAATCACCACAATGCTAAAGTTCTCCCTTGATTTTCCTATCATTGGCGATGCTTGATTTCGTAGATGTCAGAATTATTCCTCCTGGCCATTTGCTTCCTTCTATAGCTTGATTTACTAGTTGTTCGCCATGCCCCGTCTGCAGAACTTCATTTTTGTTTTATTCTTGCTTATCATTAAGTTTATTTTCCTCAATCCCCTTTCCATGTAGACAGATGACTTGGTTAGATTTTCCGTTTCTCTCAGTATCGCAATGTCATCTGAAAATCGCAGCATGCTAATTGCCTCTCCTTATACCGTTAACTTATTTTATCTTCTCTTGGCCTCATTAATTGCTTTCTTGATGTAAATATTGAAGATCGGGAGCGATAGTGAGCATCCTTGTCTCACTTCCTTTTTTATTCTCATTTCTTTTGTTTCCGCCACATATTATTGGCTGCAAATTCTCTGTAAACAAAAGGTGTTAATCTTCTGCCAATGTAGTTCATTCCGATATCCTTTACGATTCATAGGATTTTGTTCCAATCGACGTCAATAGCCTTTTTCAAGCCCACAGTGTAAAGAACGTTGGTTGCCCTTTCTTTAACCTCTTTTCAAAGATTAGCCTAAGTGTTATTAGGATTACCACCCTTTTTCCTCTACTTCTACAAAATCCAAACTGGTCATAACTTAAATACTACTTGGCATTCCTATCCGTTCTTTGATGTATTCTCTTGTCATAATCTTTGATGTATTCTCTTGTCATAATCTTTGATGTATTCTCTTGTCATAATCTTTGATGCTATAATCGAATTACTGATCATACGGAAGTACGGACATTCGTCTGCCCTTTTCTCTTCTGGTACACGGATGATTATATTCATCTTGAAACCCATTGGTATTTATCCCCTTGTATATATATGGAATATTAGGTGAAATTAGTCTTACAATGCCTGTTTTACAGTATTATTTAATAATTAAGATGGTACTACATCAATTCCTTTGCCTCAATTTAATTGGAGATCCTCCAATGCAGAATCAAATTATATCCTACGATTTTCCATTTCCTATGCCAATCTTTGCTATTTCGTTTAATTTACATATATGCCATTGCTTTTTCATTGTGTTCTTCGATTTCTTGAATTTCAGTTAAAACTTAATGAGTACTAAAATGGGATCGCTCTTCTTTTGTAGATACTTGTTGAAATTTCATTCTGTTCTTTGTTTCCCTCAATTTACATAGCTTACTATATAAATTCTCATGCATTCGTCAAAACTGCATTTTATAATCACCTCTGCCATCATCCAGTTTGGAAGTATTTCTGTTTATATAAATCCCCTAGTTTTTACTCTATTCATTTCACAAATTCAATGAACAATTGGTCGCAGTCACCCCCGGGTTGCCTTCTCCGACTTAAGCGTTCCAGTCGTGTGGTATTACTGCTTTGACTTAGCCTGTCTTTACTTTGAATACAATTCCTATTGTTTCAAGTCACTCCTCTGTTTCCCTCATTAGTTTCTCTTTTTTGTTACTTGCATGTAGGAAAATATATATTCGATGTTAACAGTCCTGAATCTTGATTACTATCACAATCCTTTCATTAAAGCAGAAGTAATATTTCAGTGTTTCCTGGAATTCCAGTCTACAGAATTTCAGAAACCTGCTTTTCCCAGCCAATTAATTCCAGCCAACTCATTTATTAGTCTTCTATCACATCTGAAATGAACAAATATTTCTTTCCGACTTGATATTTTCTTTGTACGTATCACGTAATTTCTGGTACGCCACGGCCTACGTATTTCAGATTTCGTTTCCAAAGACAATCGTGATTTCTAACTTTCTTGTGCCTGTCTTTAGATATATCCCTGGAATAGTAATGTTGGTCTTCCGATGTCTTCTGTATTATAGGCCGTTAAAAATGTAAGTTGGCCGGGTTAGTCTGGGATTACGATTTTTCTTTATTTTTCCGAGTTTTATATGCAAAACTACTCGTATAGTCAGATAAGTGCGCTCGTCAGCTAACCCAAAGGACGCGATTCGAGTCCGCGTTGAGCATGGGTGATGAGTTTGTCCAATAGTTTTTTCTTCGAAATTATGAGGTCCCAAATGATCATAGCCGCCGACACACCTATGAACAAAATACTGCTACATTAAACGACATCTTCCTCCGAAGCGGCTATTGGCATATCAAGGAATGATATCTGATCCAGGAGAACATTCGGTCTCCAAAATCACCTTAAGCGTTCGCCGAGACTAGAAAAAAAATTTGTGAGAGAACAGTGCATGGAGGAGACGCCACAAATTTGTGTTCTGAAACTTGTTTATATTGAGTTCCATTTATAAGGTTCAGATTCTTATCATGTACCTATAGAGAAAATCATAACAAAGGAAAATTCCTACTTTGAAATGTCATTTCAATACGAGCAAAATGCTATTTAAGGTCTCGTCAGCTTTAGTGTTTTTGGTAAACATGAGATATTTTAAGTTGTGAAAGAGAAGGAGCGCAGGGGAAAATTTTACTTTTTCATTTCTAATTTATGATACCATATAGTTTTAATGCCACTTTGCGTCGTGGGTTCCTACCATTACCCTGGGACTGAATTTAAAAAGAAATGGGAGAATTTTTTCCGGTGTTTGGAGAGTTAAGATATATATAATAGTGGTGATTTTCTGTTAATAGTTTGTATTGAAGTTAGGTCTATTTTACGATAGTTAATTTGGGTAAACTCTTACCTCAAAATGGAGGGATAGGAGACTTTCTCAAGTATCGTCGAACTGAGAAAAAACAAGATTAGATAAGATAGTGCAAGGCAAAAAATAACACGGAAAAGAATATCGGAAAATTTGCGGAATTGAATATGAGTACCTTTTGGTTTATTTGAAAGAATAACGGGAACAAATATCGGAACAAAGATTTTATGGAGAGATTTTGTTTCACTTCAGCTTTGCGTCGTGCCCAAAAATTTGACGAAGACGCTGATGCAAACATGAAACGCGGTGCTAATAAAATCAGCTCAGTTACTTAAATTGGGTGTGCGAACGAAAAATTAATTTAAATTAAATTTCCTCAAGCAAGACATGGGAGTCACAAGAAACTAATGCTCTGAAAAAATACAAATTTAGTCAATAGACGAAGGGCATAATACTAAACCGACAACCCGTTCTTGCGGTAGAGATTGTGGTAAGCACGGCAAATATTGCCACTCATATTCATAATCATGACAGTTAAAAAAATCGACGCATTTCCCAAAACCAACGCCTAATCATCATCAAAGTTTTTACGATTGAAGCCGGGGATCTCCCTTTTTAATGACCGGCATCCCCAACACCCCCTGCCGTACGTCCACGGGAGAGCATACGTCGTGAAAATGTGTAGAAATTAGGAAGGCGAGGAAGCATGTGTTTGGGAGGATGGAGGAGAGGAGCAAGAGGATAAGCAGCGAAAGGGATCTTTTGGGGGCGTGGGCAGGGGGTTTGAGGGATGAGAAGAAAAGCAGAGGGTAAATATGGCGCTGCTGCCGGGACAGGCAATGGAGTATGCCGGCGGTGTGTTGAGCTCTTGGGGTTCGTGAACGCGGAGGGGAAGGAGGGTGTGTGGTGGAGGGAAAGGGAGAGAGATAGCACGGGGCTTGAGGGGGGGGGGGGGGGAAGGGGGGCGCTGGGAGGGGAGGGAGTAAAAAGA
>WURS02173582.1:0-21097 GCA_011762765.2 Rhinocypha anisoptera
GTCAATGGAAGAATAGGGCGGGGTTTTCGAATCGGCAACCACATTTTTAAAAATCCTGCGCACATATCTATGGGAACCAAATAAAGGGAACGTTTCAGTGTATGTTCCTGTTTGGTATTACTTTTTTTAGCGATAGTTTCAAGTGTAACTGGACCCTTATTCAATTCAATGCAATTTTAATACATATGGATTTCTCCATTGCATTTGTGTACATTTGCAGTAGTTATAGTTTGTACAGTACGTAGTACTGCAGTTCGACCTTATCTCAGCAACGTTTTGCGGAATATCGAAGAATGTAAAGGACTACATCTTTAACGAAGCCTTTTCAGTCCTGAGGATTGGTGATGTGCACGACGATTAGTATCTTGAGATGTCACTATAATGAACTACTGCAGAATAGCGTAGAATCTTTTATTTTCCCTTTAGCATTACTGGATGAATTGACATGAAACAAGAACAGCATTCGGCAGATGAACAGACTTTCTGGTTTTATTAATTAACAGGAGATGTTATGAAGAAAATAATTAGAATTAAAAGTTGGAACCATTTATCATATCAGATAATTAAGCTTTACTAGGGTGGATGAACTCTGCTGTCTTTATTAGCAGACAGGAAATGTCATGAGCTAAGAGTAATGTATTTGGATTGAATCAGGAACACCAGTCATAAATCATGGGTTTAAGTATTGAAACCCTGAGGGACGCCTTCTTGTACTTTTAGTAATATGGATATGAAGGTATTCTTATAAAAAAGTGTTCCTTGAATGTGTGATAGGGTTAATTGATGGAGAGGTTTGCTGTCAGACTCTCAGGAAAGATTTGATCCAGCTCAGACCTTATCATTCATACACAACCTTTCTAAAATTAGATAATTTTTTATTAAAATGAACAGTACCTTTGCCCAATTCATAATATGTATCAAATTATATTTTTCTGTCCCCTATAACCTTATGGATATAAATTGATGGCGTAACAGGTTTATTTGATATTTCAGAATTCATGTTGTTGCTGCTTCATGAATAGGAATTGTATGTGTTAATATAAGCTGGAAAATGTACTTCTTTAATTGAAACATTGATAATGCCATCTAGAAGGTAAAGTAATGGCTGGTTATTGAACCTCTGCAGGTACAGAACACCAATTGAATGAAATCCTCTAACCTATGAACTACATATACTGAACTGGGATTAGTTATGGACAAGGTAGTACTTTGCTTTCAAGAGCAGATGGGTTGAGAATCTACATATAGCAGGCCTGTTCATTCTCCCAGGATGCCCTTGAAAGCTAAAGAGGAACTAATTGAGATACACTGTAGAGTCTTATTCACATGCACTCCAATTATTTTCTGTTCCAAAAGCCTGAGCTGTACTCAGATCCTGTCTCAGCTATCCAAGCTGTTCGTCAAGGAAAAGCATGGGGTGTTGTGGTCATACCAGAGAACTTCACAAAGGCACTGGCGGCAAGGCGGGATGATGGTGCTGACGCAGACCGCAGTCTCATAGGCACAGGGGACGTGATGATTCATCTTGACATGTCAAGTGAGTTGCCTGAATGTGACTTACTTTCTCATGATAGTGGTGGTGGGACTTACACTCTGTTTTTGAAACATGTCTTCACTAACCTGATTCCATTAACATTTGTGTTCAGATCCTAACCTTGGAAAGCAGGGGATGTTTTCTTAAAAGTAGTAGGAAATTTCTGTAAATTTGCAGTTTTCTCACACACATTTCATTGAAGAGTTGCCTCATATTTTATATATGTCGTTTTGAACATTTTTATAGTATTCAAGGTTATTTTTAGAGGATCTGTGGATCCAAATTCATTGAAAAATACCTCCGCTATCACAAACTTCTCAAAATCTTATGTCCATATTCTTAATACATTTTTGGGACTAACCATCAAAACATATGATAAAATAATCAAAACAATCAGATCTTTAAAGATACAAATATAAGGGAAATTATTTTTTTTCTTTTATTCAGATAGTATGGTACATTAACTTACAAGCAGGAGGGTCCCAAATCTAAATGATACATTATTAAGATTACCAAATAAACTGCCCAAATTTTTTATTTTCTGGTAACCAGTGATTACTCAGAAGCCACACCCCCGCAAGTGGGACATAGAATCAATTACTTCCTCACTACCACTGGTGTATAATTTCTCTTTATATAGGGTAAAATGGAGAAAGAATGATATCTTACAAGAGGTACTTATCATACCCATACAAACCCAATGTCTTAAGATGCCTTATTTTACAGTTTTACCATGCAAATTATCCAGTAATTGGCACAAAAACTTCATAACCCAGGGGTTCATGTACTAACATGACTGGGTTTCATGAGTTTTCATGGATGTGGTATGCAAATGAAGATTTTTTGTATTGGTATCACCTTTATGATGGAGCAGAAAGTGGCAATTAAATTTTTGTTTAGAAGTTCAGTGAAAACTCTGTAACTGAAGGAGAAGACATATAAGATTGCTGACATATGTATGTGCATGGTCAATTTCAGGATGGGAGGACATTAAGGGCGATTCTAGAAGCTTTTGTTCTTCCACTACTTGAATAAACAACAATTTTGAAACCTTTCATCAACTGCCAACCTTTATAACACAGGTGTAGTGATTCAGCAAGAGTTTGTCCCTGCTGAGCACACAGTCAGTACAAAATTTTACGTGGATGTTTTGAATCGATTGATGAATGGAATTCACTAAATGAGAATGGTTAAGTTCCAAGCATTTGTGTGGTCCCTTCTAATGCAATAACAAGCCACTGCTATCTTTAAGATGTTTCTGGTGAAGAAGAGCATTTCTACAGTAAACCACATAAATGCAGTTGCCAGATCTTGCATCTGCTGACCGCTCTCTTTTCCCAAAATTGATATATTTCTTAAAAGGAACAATTTCCAATCAGTAGAAATTATTTATAGAGCAGTGGCAAAGGAGTTTTGCAGCATCCCCAATGCTGCTTTCCTAAAAGTCGTTAAAAAATTGGACAAATAGGAAAACAAGTGCAAGGAGAATAATATAAAATAATTACGTACATATCAGAATTCATTAGTATTCATTCACCATCTTGTCAAATATTTTATTCATCTTTTCAATTGTAATTTTAACCTTGTCAATTATTCTATTCATGAACCTAATTTCAATTCATGTTTAACACCATAAACTTCACTGTAATGACTCTCCTCCCCTCCAATATAAAGAAATTATTCTGTAACTGTGGAATCAATAATCACCATTATCATTTCCATCTTTTATCATACACCCTTATATACCTATTTTTCTTTTTCAAGATTAACAATTTCTATATTTTATATCACCTCATTACCCTTCTATGTCATATGCTACCCACAACAGTTTTATCTGTGTACATCTCCCATTGATTCCTTCATCTGTGGAAGGATTTCACAAATTAAGATTCAGAAGACATTCCCCACCTGCTGCTTTTGGAAATGCTACTTTTCCCCATGGTATTTTTCATATGTAATTCTTTTGTTATGTTTAGCATCACTCATTAGGAAAGATATTTGCTCTTACCTTCTGATCAGGGTAGATCGGAAAGTAACGCACAATAGTTTTTTTCTCCCCTGATATTGCAGCTGGAATGTTGAAATTTCACGTTTCAAGTGTCAGAGGCGATGAGAATTGTTCACATCAATTAAAATGCAGAGGTAATTAGACTGCACAAGCCATATTTCACGTCTATATAGAGTGTATTCAACAAGGATAGGATGATACCATGTTTATTTGTACACATTTAATGTATATGTAAAATCTTTCTGTGATGACTGTTGCAAGATCTTATCTCACATTCTGCACTCATAAGTAACTGTTTTCTATACTGAATTTCTATTTGTCATATATTTTTATATATTGTTATAATTTGCCAATTTAAGAATATTCTAAGAACTAAACTGAGAAGTACCTTATGTTTCAGTTTTTCTAATAAATTAGTTACTGGATGATTACAGTAGTACTTTTGGCCCATATAATTCTACATTTTATTTCATGTTTGGTAACCATGGACTTTATCATAATTTTCTTACACATTATGATGCTTCAGGTCAGCAGCTGTCAACACTACTTCAAAGGAGACTGTTGGTTGATTTGCAAGATGTTTTTGTGGGAGTAATTGGTGACTGTGGTCTCAACAATAAAATTGGCTCACCTCCACTTAGAGTAAGAAACTATTCATTTACACTTCTCTGGAATAATTTATTTAACATTTTATCCCTGAAAAATAAATTTGTTACATCATTTTTTCCCACTGCATCTTAAATTCTTGTTTAGGTTATTTTGTGAGAATGAGAGAGAATTACCCATCTTACTATAAATGATAAAATAATAATAATATGTAATAAAACCTTTGTAAGGGATCATCATAAAAATAAAACTTATTCAATTAGGGAAACTATGCTCACTGAGAAAAATGGCTTTCAATTGCTCCATTCATGGTTTTTGTTTGTCTAGTGACATATGATATTAAGAATAAGTAGTCATAAAAGAGAGGGGATGTTGATGTAACTGTGTATAATATATACCATAAAACTTTACTTAAAGTTTGATGAACCTGTTTTTGGAGTCAGAGAGCCTACATTCCAGTCCTTCACAACACCAGCTGTGATAATTACGTGAGTGGTGAATTACTGGTCTGGTAATTTTATTATATGCTAACTTATTATGTATGTACATGAAAAAAATATCCATATGCAAATAGTTAACCTGTTAAATGGATATATTTCAATGAATTGATTTACTAACTACTTGATAATTGTTATTATGTTTTCCAAACTAAAGATATACAGAAAGATATAAATATCCTTCTGTTTAAGTTTATGTTGCAATATGTACAGTAAGTTATTTAGGGTAAACATAAAAAGATAATATAATTTATTTATTCATTTGGTCATAATATTTGTTTTTTTGTACTCTTTTGCAATATAGGTGTTTACTTATTAACATAATTCACATTTCCATTCTTGTATAAGACTCAATTTATGTGTGTTGTTCAATATGATTGTGGTCATAAATTTCTTGTAAACATAATTTAATTTTATATTATATTGTTAGCTTTATATGTAATGTACATGTGGAAGCTTAATTGATTTTACTCTAGTATTTAACCAGCTGCACTTAGTTGATACATGTTCAGTTCATCTACCACTGCTTCTGATGCTGAAAAATGTTTTCCATACAGGTTTTTCTTCACATTGGGGAATGAGAAAATTTCTAGGTCTAGACTATAGGGAGAAAGAGTAACAAACATCACATTGAGGAATACACATTCACACAAATGTCCAGTTGTAAGGAAATGAGAAGTCTCAGAACCCACAATCATCATATAATATTAATGAAATGTGTATTATTTCCATTAGTGCCTTTATCACAGAGTGGTGGAGAAGTGTACAGGTTCGCTTCCATTAGACCAGTAACTGTAGCTCCAGATCCATTTTCCTCTGAAATTAACTGGCTAACCTTTTCAAGCATTTTATAACATCTTCTAGATGTAATAAACAGTATCAGGCTTCACTTCGAGGAAGTTGTATATATCCATGTTAGAAATAAATATACTTTGTACTTTTCCACAAATCTGTTGAAAAGTACAAAGTGTATTTATTCTTAACATGGATCTTCTAGATGTGTTTTGTGGAAGAGTACAGGATCTTAAGATATACACATGTGTGTACACATATGTGTATGTATGTGCTTTGGGGTATTTTTGGAAGAATACTAAAACATGGAAAATGTAGAGAAGGTTAAGAATGTGTGCAGAGTGAAAACTGTTCACCTTGAGAAATTAAAATACTGAATACATTTATAGTTTGCCCTTGAGTGCCATCATACATTTTAATTTATTTTGTCCATCATCTGTCTTTGTGAATAATTTAATGTGGTTTCCAGCAAAGTAGAGGAAAACATTGTTGAAAGATTATATTATCAGTGTGAATAACCTATTCTTCATATAACCCATTCTTCCCGTGTAATTTCAATCAATTTTGAACATGTACATATTTCATGTATTTTTTCAATCCTGTAGAAGTAAGAAAATTTTACCATAAATGATTAAGTTGTTCCAGAAAGACTTTTATATCCTAATGTGGATTTGATTATTTTCATCAGACTCAGCATGGTGCCGACCAGGTTAGCCTGGTGGGTAGCATGCTCGCCAGCTAACCCAAAGGTCGCGGGTTCGAATCCTGCCCAGGTCATGGATATTGTGTTTGTTCAGATGGGTTTTTCAATGACATGAAGAGGTGCGGAATGACCATAGCCGTCGATGCACCCTGTAAACAAAAATACTACTATACTACTCAGCATGATATTTTTGGAATGATATATTATCATGTTCTCAGTTCTAATTATAGTGAAGGAAGGTTCTATTTCAAAGTTATGTTTTATTTTTCAGGACTGTATTTTTTCTAGCTTTGGGACTCACAGTTACTCTAATCATCACAGAGAAAACAGAAGGCATCTGGGATAGAACAATGGTGATGGGTGAGTAAATAAATAATGTCTATTTACTTACAACCAGAAATTGTTACAGCACAGCTATAGGATGAGACACATAATGGATACTTTAATGCTTTAGTTGCTTCTCGGCTGTCATTTATGCTGAGCTAATTTAATAGCTAAGTGATATATTTTTGTGAGGATATGAATAGCATGAGGATCTAGTTATGAGTCATCAAATTGTCGTAATGACCTTTTAGAAAAGCTTCTTCAGTTTCAAGTTTTGGGTGTGGGATACTGTGGGACACAGTTGTTTTGAAGTTCAGTCTTTTCATTTCCACCCTAAATGTCTTCATTATTTTGTACTGAATGTGTAGCTCTTCCTCCTTTCTTCTGACCCAATACTCTTGGCCTTTTCAATTTGATTTTTCTAGAACCTCAGGAATTAATCAACCTTTGACAAATTTTCACTCCAAATATCTTTTGGCTATTATTCCAATCTCCTAAATGTATTTTTTTTATCTGCTCAACCCATTTTGTAGTGGCCTTTAGTTTAGTCATATATGTAATCGAATATTTTCTATAGTCACTCATTCTGAAGAAGCTTCCATAAAATGCAAGTCTTCTCTTGCACATCCCATGAGTAATCTTATCCACCTGTTTGTATAATCTTCATTTTCACTCTTTCTTTATTTTCAATATTCTTTTTTCTCTGGTCCTAAGGAATTCCTTAAGATTCTCTCTTTCTTCTTCTTTAGTTCTTCCATTTCCCCTTTATTGTTCAGTATCTGGCATTCCGAGCTATAGTCCTTCTAGTATGAAAAATATGGTCTAGTGTCTGATCTTTGGGTAATCAGTGATTACTCTCTTGTTATATAAAAAAAGGTACATAGAATTAAAATATGAAGAAATGTAAGCAAAAATTGATTCTATAAGAAACTTAAAGGGTATTTTTGATCTTGTCATTTGTATTACTAGATAAGGACAGAGCTTAACTGGTACTTAACCCAATGGGTCCTTATCTTCAGAATTAACTTGGTGTTTGTAAAAATGTTTTCACTTTTGAAGCTAACTCAGAGAGGAGGTCAGAGATGGGATCTTCTGGAGAGGAACTCATCTTTTTCCTTCATCACTTATAGATTCCCAGGATGACTTTGTAATCATTAAGATGTAGCTTCTGTTTGGCATGGCTTGTATTGGTAGTATTTTGAGGCACATCAACATTTCGTTATCTGCTCATTGGCCCATTTAGTATGGCACGTTATGTTAACTTCGGAAAATTTTTACTGGTAAATTAAGTTTCCATACGTGACTTGGCACTGAAATATTTATGGCTTGCCTTTTTCATATTCATCCAAAAGTATTGTATCAATGGAATATCATGTTATAGTTCTTGTAACCCATAATCCACTATATATTTTCAAAAGCATTTATTCTAAATTTTAATCATGAGAAACATGAAAAGCTCATAACTTAATTCTTCATCAATTTATTTGTAAAAACTGTCATATTGTAATTGCTTTAAAAATATCAAAATATGATAATTCAAAACACTGAAACTTCTGAAATGCTGTCTTTTACATTTACTCTATTGTCTGATTTACTTTTCAGGATTAACACCAGTACAGTTGTTGCAGACCCATATTGAGTTTCAGATTATACTTATTTGCGGCCAAATACTTGAAGTTGCAGTCCTGGTGATATTTGTGTATCAAGTAGAAATTAGAGGATCCTTACTCCTGGTTATTGGGCACATGTTTCTTCAGGGCCTTAGTGGAATGTCATTTGGTACATATAATTTCTGTATGAAATTTCTTGACTCATTATTCCATAATTTAATCCTCCTCTCGAAATTAATGTCCACATTTTATCTTTACATAGGATTTCTCATCTCTAGTTGCAGTTCTAGCATATCAGAGGCAAATTATATGGCTACTGGAAGCTTTTTACCCATGATTGTTATGAGTGGTGAGTTGAGACAGCATTCTGTTTACTTTATACTTTTCCAAGCTCTCAGAATATATGTATTCTCTGCCCCCACCCCCCAAAACCCACATTTCACCTGCAGTCCTAACACTTAGGTTCATCTTAGAGAAGAGATTACTGAAAGACCTACTAAAAATTGCATTTGTGAGCTGGAGAATGCTTTTAACAAAACAAAATGGAACATCATGCTACTAATCATAACAAATATTAGCATGAACACATTGATAGAAGTTTGATGCATATTCTGTAAAGAGTAGAAAGTAGTGATAACATGCTATAATGGCAGAGAAAAAGCCAGAATAAAGAAATGAGTTAGGCGAGAATGCCCACTATCCTCACTGTCTTCCAATGTCACATGGTGAAAGAAATAAATGAGATAAAAGTGAGTGTAAATATTTGTTAAAGTAGGTAATGATAATCTATTCGATAATTCCACATGAGATGATGATACTTTGTTGTCAAAAACCTCTGGATTATAGATAAAGAAACTCCTTTGAAATTGACAAATTATTTACCATTTATCATTATGAGTAAACTCCATAACTTTACACCTGAAATGATAGAATTAGGGATAGTAAAGATATTGGGAAAAGAGGTAGCATACCTCAGTTTGTAAATGACATTGGCATACTGGTGGAGTAACCATTACGAGAGCATTAGCCTGTATGGTAAATGGAATAATGAAACTAAAGCCTGAAGATAAAGAAGAATAAAATTAAGATACTGGTCAGAAATGGCAGGAAGGAAAACGATTCTCAGATTCAGAAATTACACAATGATTTGTGGATAAATTTCACGATAAGATCACTGATGATGGAAGACACAAAAGGAGAGTTGAGTAAATTAGTGCAATTTTCCACAAAAATATAGGTTTATTTCTACCAGGTTTCGATGTTACTACATCATCATCAGGATGTGACTACAGGTTTTGAAGTTACTACATCATCTGATGATGATGTAGTAACATTGAAACCTGGTAGAAATAAGCCTATATTTTTGTGGAAAATTGCACTAATTTACTCAACATGTTAAAATTCCACCATATCATGCCTGAAACTTCGATCTTTGTACAAAAGGAGAGAATTAGCAGAATAGTTCAAACAAAATAAGCCATTCTTTCAAAAGAAAATACTATGTACTACAAATAATATCAGTCAAAATGCATGAATTAGGTTCATAAGAATATTCATGCAAAGCATATTTATATGGAATTAAGACATGAAAATTTTCAGTCACAAAGGAAAGAAGATAAGAAGCAATAGAAATATTTTTCTACACAAGAATATTGAAAATTAAATGGATTGATAAAATAACCAATGATTAATACCCCCAAGACCAGGTCAAAGGAGAAACTTATGTGCTAAATGTGTTCAAAAAAGATGAGGGAAACTAATAGGACACATCTTGAGGCATGTTCACTTAGTGAAGATTTTTCATAGATCACCTGTTGGGAGATGTAGGCCCAGGATTGTGCATGAAGAACAGGAGTTGGAGTAGAAGAGTGATAAATTGCAAAGAGGTTGTTAAAGGACAGGATAGCTTAGAGAGTTGCCACAATTGATAACACATGATGGTGATATATTGACATATATAAATTGGTTTATTGTGCCTTTATGAGAAAATGAATACCCCCTCTATTCGACATCTCTTGACTGATAATGATGCTATATTCTACTATGGGTGATCACTCAGTTAAAAGTCCAGAGATATGTTTCAATATTTAATTTTTTTACTTAGAACAAACTATTTAGATCTGTGGATGATATTTAGGGCTTCAAATATGATTTATATACTTTATTTTAATATATTTAATTACAGGTAGTAATTTTTTTGTTTCTTTATTAACAAACCATAGGTGAATAAGTTTACTTGAATGATTTTTATCAGAGAAATCATGATTGCTGATTTTTTTTATTTAACTCTGGCTTTCTCTGAAATATTTTCTTTTTGTTAAAGGCAACCATGTAATAGATTTTTAAATGGTATTCCTTTAGGAGCAATGTGGCCTTTGGAGGGTATGCCCTTAGGATTTCGGTACCTGGCCTATGTTATGCCCAGCACCATGGCAACTGAGTCATTACGCAGTATCATGTTTCGAGGCTGGGGAATCAGCATGGCAACAGTTTACTTGGGATTTGTCACCACAATTGCATGGATTGTGTTCTTTTTGTTCACTTGCTGGCTTGTCACAAAATACAGCAAAACGTGAATTGTTCTCATAGTTGATTTCATTTTTCCTATTTGAAATCTGATTACCAAACAGGCTGGTTTTGCCTATATGACAGTAGGTACCAGTCATAATAATGAATTTTTCTCTGCATTATCTGGTGTATGATACAGTATTATGTAGAAGACTGCTCTTTTGAGTTCATTTACACTGTAAGTTCATGGGCTCCTGAGTTAATGTAACTTGCTCCAGGAGACAGTCTTCAGATTCTATGTTACTGTGCTCCATGATGATAACTTTGCATATAAAAAATGAAAATATAAAAGCTATCAGTAAATATTTATATTTTTTAGCACCTGACAGGAATATTATAACAACAAAAGCCATTTTACACTCTTAAATCCATCATTGTAAACAAAAGTGTGACAGTACAATATCACGTGTGACAAGATGTGTCTAATTGATTGACCATTAAAGTAAAAATCAGGTGATAATTCTTCCTTTTGAATTTATGTAATATGGGGACACTATGACATAATCATTGAGAATTCTGCATTTGATAATATGTTTGTTTAGGCATACATTTTGCAGGCTAATTGTATGTTGGTGGTTTAAGAGTTTATTGTTTCTCTTAGAATTGTATCATTGGTAAATATGGCATGATTCAAATCTAAACACCTTACTGGTTAACCTAATAGAAAAACTATTTAGAACATGGCTAATGTTGTTAACCCATTTTTATATCCTCCTTTATAATATTGATTATTTTCTTTCATTAAATGAACACTGAAAAATAATATTACAGAGAATGAAGAAAGATTTTCTCATATTTTGTTCAATAAGTACCAAGCATAGGACAGAGGTAAAATATCTTCATTGATAAGCATAATTTTCCCATAAAATCTAGAACTGTGCCATCATTTGAAGTGGAGCTGCATTGCATTAAGTACCTGGCATGCTATATCCTTAAATATGTATATTTTAATTAATTCAGTATTCTGTGCATTGATTTACTTAAATCTAATATAATTTTCTCTAATTGTATTACACTATACATAGATACCCCTGTGATATAAGCAATAGAGTGATGACCATATTTATTAAATATGGACTATTGTGATGATATTTTAAAAATTAAATGTAATGATTAATTTTCTTTGTGCTGACTGTGTTTACTTTTTTTTAGTTGAACTGCTACACATTAATTTACATTTATTCAATGCTCATAAAGTTTCCCTTTCTTTGTTGTAACCCTCAGGCTAATAATTTTCCTAAAGATAGTGGTTGCTTCTTGAAAATATTCTTAGGTAATATTCAAGATGACCTTCAAATTTATTTTCCATAGTGAAATTTTTTAACGATTGTATCTCATAATAAATGTCCATTATAAAAATTCTCATTCACAAGACAAGGATGTAAAGCTGGTTTTCTAGTCATTGAGAGCCATTTTGTATTTTGTTACAGAGACTTTGATTCAGTAGATGATGAAGTAATGGTTGTTAATGTATATGTTGAATGTTGAAATTATATTCTTGATGTGAACTGAGTAAATTCTGTTCCCAAGCAACACAACCATGTATAACTGTGTATTTAAATATCTTTAAATTAAAGTATTGAATTATTATTCTTTTGTTTTGATGTCATAACCTTACTAATCATATTAATAGGAATCATCATGGTGGATGAAAATAAATGTAGTAGGTGGAATAAAGTTAGAATGCAATACATTGCTGTGTCAATACACTACAGCTAAAAAATGATGCACATCATATTTAAACTGTCTTTAGAATTTTTATGGGAATAGTTAAAAATTTTCTGTACAATTTAGTGTTTTCATAACTTTATGATCTTCCTGCTTGCCAAGACATTCCCAAACTTTGGAGAAATAATGTATGGCAAAAAGTTATTATTACATGGAACTTCCAAAGTCAGAATATTATATATCCTGTTAAGATAAAAACCTTTTTGAAAAATAGGATTATTTAAATAGTCATCCTGGAAGAACATTATAATACAATATTAATCTTCAGTCTGTGTGTGTTCTGAAATACATTATATTCATGTTTGTGGTTTTAGAATTGTCTTTCTTTCAGTACAATTAAATAAAATACCTACATATTTAGTATGTGTGTGTATATATATATATATATATATATATATATATACATACATACATTATTGGATAGCTTTGATTTACAAAAGAAGGGATGTATGAACGATATTTATTAGCTAATGGTAAGTTAATTGCATGCACCTTGGATAGGGAATATATTACATAGGCAATATTGAAATTAAAAAAGGTGCGATGCTGGATGGCAAGAATGATCAGACAATGTAATAAAATACTGGAATAATTATGTATTAGGATAATTCGTTCAGATCGAATATCCTTCACTGTTAACAATCTTTTGATTAGGACTAAAGAAGAATTGTGTCTGTATCACGACATAAGATGTGTTTTTGTCTCTCAGACGGGTATTATTCCAGATATTGTGATTAGCAGATCCAAAAACTCCAGTACTCCCCATCACTCTCCTTCTGCCTTTTTCATAAACTTTTTTGTTTTATATTAGGTACTTCAAGGGGCGCCGCCAGTGGCATCTAGAGGTAAATATCAAGGTAAACACTGCCTTGTTTGTTATCAGTTTGGACAAGTTTAGACGAATCGGAACCCTGCGTGGAGAGATTGAAATTGTCCAAAGGTAAGTAAATATCTTAATTTTAAGTAAATTGTTAATTTTAAGTCAAATAATGGACACAAAATAGGTATTTTAAGTAATTGGTGTATCCTGTGTTTTGCTTTTAGTAACTCAGTTCTTAAACTGATTTATAGAATATTATTTACTGTGGTTTTTTCTCGGAATGTATAAATGTAAAAGAATATATGGATTGGAAAAATATCAACTAATGCCGAAGATGACAATTCATTACTCTGTTCCGCCAGAACGTATCGTAGATATATATAGTGTAGCTGCCAAAATTTCGCGAGTAAATTGCGTTTGTGACGAATTACTAGTAGTGGCTACACAAGTGCACTGAATGGCCACACAGCGTTTGAGACCACTTCCTGTAGAGTTGTTTTGTTGTAATTATGTACGGTTGTTTGAAGTCTGGTTTAGCTTATTGGCTCTTCAGACTGGGAGGAAGGGTATACAAGTATGGGAATGGAAGGGAAGAAGAAAGCTAAGGCTCAGGCTCTAAGAAATCATTCAGCAAGTTAACTATGCATCACCATGCTCGAATTGAAAAATATTTGGAGATTAGGTTCGAAAGATGGCTTTTAAAGGGAAGACTCATTCCCTTTATTATTTTGGCTTCATAATTTCGAGAAGTAACCCACATTTCGTGTTTCATTAGCTAACTCTGTTTTGATATACATAGGTTCAAAAAGGGGTAACATGTTTTCCCGCGTTGATTTCTCGAGATAGACTTCTTGCCATAGCTGTGACAGAATTTTTATTAGTCGTGCTACGATATAGCATTCAGTGTTTTGATTTCACCAGCAACTATTCTTGTTGCAACGACTGAGTTAGCTTGGTGGTGGTGAGCTCGCTGGCTAAGCCAAAGGTTTGAGTCCCACCTATGGGTATTGTGTTTCTCCAAATGATTTTTTTGTGCACGAGGTATTAAATGACCACAGCCATTGATCCACCTTATGAACACAAATGCTACTAAAACTACTTGTTGCAATGCAAGCCGGGTGATTGCTTACACAAGATATTTAAATATTTAACGAGGAATCATGCTGTTAAATACATATTGCATATTCCGCTATCGATGAATGAATAGAAATGTAATCAATAAGTATTTTTTTCATCTATAAATTTAACGTTATGGATAGCTATCTTCTTAAGTATATGTGGCATGTAGTCTAAAAGATTCAAACTTTACATTTTATACTTAGAGCCCAAAATGAATTTTTCCTTTTTTATTCTAAGGGACTATGGTTTAATAATGACGAACCCGAAAGCTATTATTTTAATAGGTAGCCACGGAACTTTTTTATATATCGCATCCCGACAAGAAGACGTTTTCTGCTCGTTTTATAAATGCGAGGTTCTTAATCATTTATGATGCGTTAATTTATAATTCGAGGTTCTTAATAAGGTTTATAAATCTTTGTGCGAGATTCGGGTTGCCCGATTTTTGCCGACATAACCATACGAATGGTGTCCTAAGGGCAGCAGAGTACGCCATTTAAATTGAGCTCCATCTACGCAAGTAATCTCTTCGCAGACATTCATACTAAGATACTCCTACATCTGGTGACGCAATTTACCTTAGAATCTGTATCCCACTTTCACTTCCTCCTGCCGCAACCCTTTTTCATCTTCGCATCCTAATTTTCTCCAAAAGTGTTCCAAAATCTCCGTTAACTTTTTAAATTAATAGGGAACAAGATTCAGCTTACTGTTATTAATCATTTGGGTTAATTTGATACATTAGTACTTCTCTGCTCTCTCTCTGCGCTCGGCGACGCGAAAGGACTATGTCAATGGGGAGTCAGTGTGCATAACAATTATTAATTTAGGGTCTACATATGTGAAATATATATTCATCAGGAATATAGATTGTATAGCGGTATAAATATAAAATATATTTTATTCGTTCACTACCAGTGTTTCAACGACAACACGTTATCATAAGGTGAAGAACAAAAGGCAAATCCGGGTATTTATAAACAAATAAGTGGTCAGGAGGGAAGGGTTTGGAGCTCCTACCAAAATCAGTCGTATGGCATTGGGTTGGGAGGGTCATTGTGTGCTGCAATTATGTTCTTACGTTATTTGAGCGAAAAGAGAAGGCATATACTCTTTCTACCCATTTTGCCCTAGGGTAATGTTACTCGAAGTAGTCGCTCTTGCAAGTTAAGTCAATCACGGCAGCTTCCATATTCTTTGATAGAGCTAAGGGCTCTAAAAAGAACCTTATTTTTTCCTTACAACGCCACGGAAAAAAATTAATTTTATAAATTTGGAGTTTTGTCTGTTTCGGCTGGTAAAATAGGCCGTTGAAATTAGGGTAACACTCGGGACTAAGAGATAAATATTCACAAAAGAACCAGAGACGATTGACTAGGTCGAAAGTCAGTTGGTATTTGTGTTTCCTCATGTTATTGTAAATAAATGAGGCATTTGACAGTAGATAGTAAGTGTGGGAAGAGAGGCAGTCAAACCTAAATGCAAGTCGCTCCATGTGCTCATAAACTGGGCTAATGAAAAGCACGGTGGATCTAAGCCACGCTTGCTTGTCTATTTGTTCCGTGTATGTGACTAAGCGCCTTGTTTTCCAGCTTTTCCATGGCGATATTTCGTAGTAAGTCTACAGGGTTATTGTCTTTGTATACAAAACGAGGCCGGTAGAGAACTGGAGGTTGCACTTGATTCCTCGGGATGCGATTATTATTATTGTATGTGAGTGGGCGGAGTGCGTATGAAAGTTGACTTTTTTAGTATGTTTCACGTAATATTTTGGTTGGGCTGACGTTGTTTCCATTGTCCATTCGGGGATGACTTTTAAACTTTTTTTGCGTTGTCACCGAGTGTATGGGAGGAAGAAGTGATAGTTGTGTCATACGCCTATATGTAAATATAATGATGTGAGTGTACGTATTTGGGGAAATGTTTGGAGCGTAGATCTCAACAAAGACTCCTTTAGATCACCAGCAGCGAAGGTGTGCGAAAGGAGAATAGGATGTCGCACTCAGAGATACGAACGGAACTATGGGGAAGACAGAACGATACTATTTTGATGAAAAGACGTCAGATTATAATAATTTTCATCAACATCTACGAAATACTCTGCAAGCCCCTCTAACGGCGTATGGCAGGGGGTGAATACACACCAAGCATACATTATTACAAGCACACACGCATAATTATTTATTAATGAGACAGCATCTGTCATACAAAATATTCAATAACTCATTTATGCGGGATAAAAGTTATCAATTATAGGAGGGGATTAGATAGAGTGCAACGTAGAGCAGCTAGACATGTGAAAGCTTGTTATGATCAACCTAGAAGTGTAACTCGTTATAGGAGGAATTAGATAGGGAGCCACTCATAGATCGTAGACTACAATTACATGTTGATTGCACATTATAAACATGGTCACCGGGTTAGGAAAGGTAGTGTATACATTTTGTAGTTATTTTGCATACATGCTCCTTGTATGACATTTTTAATTGTTTTCGCAAGAAATGACATTTTTTGTATTCATGTAGTTTCCTTCTCTGTGAATAATTTCTGACATTTGCATGTCGGAGTGAATGTCTGGTGGTATCTCACTCCCTGCCACAAGCCCTGACAGCGGTCTGCATGGTTGAATGTAGATATAGACGAGGGTATAACTCGCATGCAAGTTCAATGGAGTCGGAGTGAGTGTCAAACTTTAAAATACGAAAAAAAGATGACATCCTAAATGTTAGTAAACTAAAATTGTCTGGGGCAGATACTTCTTGAGGAACGAATACAGATGATATACTCGGGGGACCACTAGAAGGAAGCAGGTTTGGGCATCATAATGAGTATGGAATGGGGAAGAAGAGTTAAGGAGTGTTGGCAATACAGAAAGAGACCTCTGGCTATTAAAATAAGTGAGCCCATGGACAATGTTGTTAAGGGAGTGTCTTAAACTTTTGCTCATCGCTTCGCCCGTGTTCGTTTTCCTTTTTTTCTTTAACCATCTTCTTAGCGCCATCTCTGTCATTATACCCGTTTTCCGACCATCTGTCCGAGACACCCACTTTCGGTTTGGGGGTGTATTCGGCATGGTTCAAATTCCTTTGACTGCTTGCTGCACCCTCTCCCAACTTTTTTTCCCGACTTTCGGCTACCTTTTTCATAGTTGCTGTTACGAATTCTCTCAATTTCCTCCTTATCTTTCTGCTTGTCACATTTATCTTTGTTATATCTAATTCTGCATTCTCACTTCTTCTTCCCACTCTTTCGTATCCACCACAAACTACTTTCCCAAATCAAACTAGTATACGAAGTGAGACATATACAATATCAGCCCCAGTGAAAAAAGATTGGAAACAATTGCAATGTGGCAGTACAGATAAATGTTGAGAATCGAATAGAAAGACCAAACAATCGATGAAGAATACTCCGAAGATCCTGTAAAAAGATAACTAATCGAGCACACATCGAGACATAATATGTTAATTAATACTGTATCGGAAGGTTTCTTTCAGGGAAGATCTATTGAGTTAAAGCCAAAGGTGGCGTAGAAGAAACAGGTAATGGAGAATATTAGAGTTAGGAACTACGAAAGTATGAAGAGACTGGCAGGTGACAGGATAATTTGGAGAGCTGCTGTAAACCAATCTTCTTATTAACAACTTTCGATGATAACGAGTTTAACCTCAAAGATGCGCATAAGGATTCAAATAGGCGTGCCACCAATTTTACCGTGAAGTCTCTAAAAAATTTTATAATGCCAAAACGCTCATTGAATCTCTTCTCAAAAAGAATTGAAGTGGCTTATCTCTCCTCATTTTCCCCCTTTGCTTCCCTCATGTCTATTCAGCGCGAAACCCCATTTTACCAAGCAACTCCTACATTTTCCTCCCATCTCATTTCAGAGGTGAACCACGTCACACCACACCATTTCGATAACACCATGAATGGCCTAGTTTTCGATGTGCTTCGCCACTACTTATGGTGTGAGAGAAACTCCTTTTGGCTTGAATATCGGAAGACCACACAAGCCGTAGCGCGGTGGTGCCTTCCTGATTTCCTATCCGCTCTGTATCTCCTTTATCCTTTTTTATCTTAAATTCTACCGCGAACTTTCTCCTCCTCCCTCCATATCACCTCTCTACTTGACTCTAAACAACTCTAAGAAACTCAGATGATCAGCCTTTTTCGAAAAGTTAAGCCTCTGATTTATACACAACTCCAGGCTCCATATTTAAATATTTGCCATTTTTCACTCTTGGGAATCTGGTTCACTTTATTGGCAGGGGTTTCTTTTACTGGTCAAATCTTCTCCTTCATTCAGCTTTCATTTTTATTTGAAATCAGTCCAGATACGAGAACATTTCCACCTGTCCAATTAAAGTCCTAATTTTGAGGTTTGTCTGATTTGCCACGATAGAGTTTGTCACCAATACAAATTTATTTTTACAATAAAATTGACATCTCTTTTTTCGGGCACTCAATGGTAACCATTATCCCTTAATTGTTTTGATTGGCAGTCCAATGTTTTTTCGTCCGAAAATGTGGCTTAAATGCTTACTTTTACACCCTCACATCATATTTACTCTGAAATGAGTAGCCATTTCATTTGCCAAACGTTACTCTTGGGAACATCTCGAATGCTGTTTTGATTAATGACGTTCGATACTCACTCCCTGCTAAGTCACTAATAGTATGGCGTTTTCGGTGAGTTTATTGGGTTAGTGTTCAGCTTCCCTCCCTAATTATCACGAAAGGAGTTTATGACTGCTGTATAGCGATTACACATTAATCGGAACAAAAAGACCCTTTCCTCGAACAGGTACATGAATGTCGCGTCTCTGTCATCAGTCCGTTTTTTTCACCGTAAATAGTTATGGGTGGACCTTACTCCAAGGGTTGACGTAAAATTGGTTTTGGTTTCCTTTATTAAAAGTTTCTTTTCGACCTCCCTCTCTAATTTTCTCTGTCTTGGAGCACTTGTACATAAATTTCTTCTAAGATGACTCCCTCGAGGGAATTAGGACGTTACGAGGTTTTAAAATTTGATTTCTTGGCACCTAATGCGGGGCGAACGGAAACATGTTGAGCCACCACGAAAGTGGGAATCCAAAGGATATTTCGAGATTAAATTATTACGCGGGGTGAAATGATATAACTCTCGGTTATTCGACCACGGTTTCTTATTTGTTCACGACCCTGATTTCCACCACGAAGCGTAATCGTTAGGTACGTCAAATTTCAATTACGCGGGTATTAAACCAATTTGATCGAGCTGTGGGTAACGCCTTTACCATACTGTTCCGGATTCCCTGTAGCACGCCTCTATTCGGACCCCATACTTAAAACATATACCTATATACTTAAGTCTCTTAGACTTTCTTTGATAGCTCAGACATGATCTGCAGAACAGAAAGATTGAAAAGGCCATTTGTTCACCTCACGTTTAGGGAACAAAGTAGATATGGGCGCAGCCTTGACGTGAGTGACTAGTGAAGGATAGTAAGCGTAATTTTCAGTTTCCTGCGTGCTTGTTTATGCCTTTCTATGAATGATAACATTATTCCTTTATTGATGAATTATTAAATGGTTTTACGTGAAAGTGGTTTGCAGATTAAATAGTTTTGCGTTTGTTCTTGCAAGAATGCTGAATTCTGCGTATTTCTTAGTTGTAGATATTAATGGGCATGAAAGTTAATTAAGCCTTGAGATCCAATAGTATTATAATAGCAAATTAAATCTGAAAGCCTTTGAGGAGTTTAAAAAAATTCGGAATTATTATCTTTCGGCTGTAAAATCGCCAGTGAATTGTACCATGCTTCTTGTCAGTCTCTCCAAGAAGTTTATCGGCCGCCTTCTCTCAACTTACCCTCCCGTTATTATCCCTTCCTTCGCCGCCCCGCCCACTTTCCGCTTGTGACAGTTAACACAGAAGGGTTCAGTTTAAGTACTCCGACCAAGTGTTGTATCCGTCAAATGGCGACAGTAGTTGCGGTATGAATGTGTTCAGTGTCGCTCCTAAGCCATTAAAAAAGGCCTATCTGGAATAATCTCCGGTTACACGCCACTTCTTATGATACATTGGGGGTTAGTAAAGTATTCGGGTTTTCACATCCATCAAGAATATCCGCTCAAGGTTGACCGGAAATTGCCACCTGATACTCGCATGTCTTTCGGGAAGCAATCCAGGGCAGCGCACTCAAGGAAAGGAGAATGGATTTTGGCTTCAAGGGGTCGCCTTCACTAATGCCTTCTATTGGGAAAGGCTAATTCTCGAAGACACACAGTCATCCGGAGGAGTCAAAAGTCTACAATCACACTGGTGGCTGAAGCAGAGTCCACCATTGCCTCGTTTACGAGAACCGATGTCGCACTTAAGAACCTCCAGCAACGAAGTGAACAGTATACTTATTCAAAATCACTGTTGATCTGAAAAAAATCTTATTTTTACTTCTCATTCAATGGGTGGACCATTATGGTATCTGAGAAATTACTAAGCGACATAGGGCCCAAAAAACAAACACTGCTAAGTTTTCGTTCCTAAACAGAGATATTGAAGAGTGGAACAGGTTACCTGAGGAACTCCTTAAGCCCTTTCCCAAATCCCTACAAACTTTTAGGAGGAAATGCAAGGAGTATTTGATTAATTATTCAATGCTGTTAATGTTAATTGTTTTTTTGTAGATGTTGATTGCTCTTTGTAGATGTTAATTGTTCTTTGTAGAAGTAAATTGTGTTTTATAAATATCTATGTGTTTTTTTAAACGTACAAGGGGTCTTTTTGTATACTATTTTCTTTGTAATTG